>ML783595.1:65454-75971 GCA_009831015.1 Picea engelmannii
GTAGGGGGGCCCAGAGGGCCCATAGTGATAATAGTGGAGGTCATTCAATGTAAGGTGGACTAGGTCCACTATATTATTAAATAAGGCCCACTATGGTAGTTAGATATAATAAATGGGTAATTAGATATAATAAATGTAAGATGCCTTCTTAGGAGGTTCTACTTCTAGAAGATTCCTCCTCTAGAATGTTCTTAGGTGATGGTAGCACTATATAAAGGGATTCAAGCAATGTAATGAGATATGAAGAGAAGTATTGTATTTGGAGCGGTAGTTCAATAGGAGGATGCCCCCTCGAAGAGGCAAGTGAATAGGAGAGGATCCCTTCCATAATATGATCCATTGTACGGTGTTGCCCTACCCTAAGGGTTTGATAGTAATAAAGAATATTTTTCATATTGTTCTTGTATATCTGTTGTGGTGCTTTTGTATTCAGTCTTTGGTTCTTAACAAGAAAAGAGAAATCCATTTAGAATAAAAATAATATATATATATATATATATATATATATATATATATATATATATATATAATTGATAATGAAAAGACATAATTACGTAAAACTATGTCTTAAAAAAAGGACATGCTTCTTAGTGAAAAGGGACACACCTAGGTATTTATACAAGGCCCTCATTTATAATCATATCATATTCAATCTCTCATATATATATATATATATATATATATGAGAGATTGAATATGATATGATTATAAATGAGGGCCTTGTATAAATACCTAGGTGTGTGCCTTTTCACTAAGAAGCATGTCCTTTTTTTAAGACATAGTTTTACGTAATTATGTCTTTTCATTATCAATTATTAATTATTTATATTTATGTTTATTACATTTTCTTCCCTTTTAGAAATGCTTTGTCTTCAAAGCATATTGATGGAAAGGATTTACATATTTGCTTTGTCTTGTAATGTCTTCGCATGGTTATTTGTTCTTGATGTTATTGTGGTTGATGATATGAGACAGTATGAACTTTTAATTGCTAAACATAATTGTCGAACAATAAAATGATCCGACCTTCCTAATTCGATCCTTTGTGGAATATTACTATTATAGAATTCCCAAGATGAATGATTGTTATGGAATTCAATCACACTGGTAACAATATTCTTCGGAAGCTATGTCAATTGTTCCATTCCGAGTGATGTTGATAATCTGACTTGTTAATGTACCTTATTTTGTGATTAGTATGTCTATAAGGTGTCTTTATAGCATGGCTTCCCCTTATCATTCTTGCAGTGTTTTATTGGTTTACTTTTGGTACTATATCTTCTTTATGCATTGGTGTTGCTTTGTTAACCACTTAATTTCAATTAGTAAGTACATTTGGAATGGCCATTGTTTGTACTTCAACATATGAATATGTATTTACTTCATCTCGATTGGTATCTTATTCAGCTGTGATGTTAATTGGGTTTGTATTTGTTCCTTTCTCCATGGTATGGGTTTTTACACTTGATGAATTATCTACTTCAATGAGATCAGTCATTGTTTATTTACCAATCAATGATTCCTTACCAGTTAGTTGCTTTAGTGTTTCTTGTTTTGACTTATTTTCACCTTTTAACCTTATAATATATGCAATTAATTTTTGAATGTGATTCTTGAGGCGAGAAATTTATTCATTTTTATAAGCGATAAATTTGTCAAATTCTTTTTGGATATTTTTCATTGACTTTTGATTGTCTTGAAGGATCACTTTTGAGATATCCTTAATGTCTTCTAATGTTACTGAATCTGACTCCAATGTAGAGTCCTATAATTTTATCTTTTTCTTTTTATAGGAGAATATCAAAAACTTATTTTGTGTGTTTAATATAAAAGTCCCTAGTGCTTCCACCTAGGGTGAACCCAAAATTATGTCACTTCCATCACAAAATAAAGATCTACATGTGAATTGCGATACAAATGTATAATCTCCATTGTTCAATTGTAAACTGCTTATGTCATATTGTTTTTCATTCCATGAGTCTATCTTTTCAATTATATTTGACATATGAATCAATAATTGGATAGCACATTCGACGCTAACATTATTAATAGGTTTAGTAGAAGCGATAGAAATAGTAATATCTCTCCTTGCAAGTGTCCCTTTAATTCTAAATAATACTGAAAAAACCGTTTTTTTTTTTTAAATTTTAGAAAATTTTCATTTTTCCTCATTATTAAACTCTATTTATTTTCTTCAAAGTGTCGCAATATTTCATTAAACTTGACATTTTTGTAACTTAGGTATTATTTTTATAATACCATTTTTTTACTTCGAATTAGAATTGGCTCTTTTATAACTGTATAAAAAATACCTTTAATACCAAATGAAATAATCATTTTTTAAACCTTTTGAATGTAGGTGATATATATAAAGGGTCCCCTTTTCAATTTACAAAATTCGAATGTACTTCAGATATCAAATTTATCTTTTATAAAATTCTTTAATTAATTATGACCCTTTACTTCTTTCTTAATATCTTCAACTTTAAATTAGAAATTTTTTTAATCTTCCCTAATTCTTAATAAAACCCTTTTTACAATGGTACTTGCAATAAAATAATATAATCCCTTTTGGATAATTAGGTACAGTCCCACTTGTTCGTACAAATTAAAGTAATACCAGAATTTTTGGACAATATGTTGACCATATGACTCAGTTCGTAAATTAGGAGGAGTCTTTAACTTTATATAGTCTGGTTACACTAAAGGAAATCAAAGATGTTATTTTCCATTGCAAGAATGAGAAAAGCCCAGGGCCAAATGGCGAGATGGTGTAGTTTTTCACCTTTTTCTTTGAACTTATTGGGGAGGACCTTCTAGAGATGGTGGAGGAGACTAGAATAACAGGGAAAATTGTTGGTGGACTAAATGCTACTTTCGTGACATTGATACCAAAAGAAAACAAACCAGATACCTTTGATGATTATCACCTGATCTTTTTATGTAATTTATGTTATAAGATAATATCAAAGATCATTGCAAATCAGATTAAGCCTTACCTCTCTAGATCTCTTTTTGAAGAACAATTGGGTTTTTTACAAGGTAGAAGGATCCAGGATGCGGTAGGTACAACACATGAAAGTTTACATAGTATAAAAAATAAACAGTTAAAAGATCTTGTTCTTAAATTGGATCTAAGGAAAGCCTATGATTTTATAGACTGAAACCATCTAAGACTTGTCCTTTTAAAAGTGGGTTTTGGATTACAGATGACAAACTGGATCATTTCATGTGTTACTACCTCGTCTATTGCTTCTCTAATTAATAGAGAGGCGACTGACTTCTTCAGAAGTGGTAGAGGTCTCCATCAAGGCTGTCCACTCTCTCCTTTGCTTTTCATTTTGGTAATGGAAGGACTCAACCTTCTATTGAAATCCAGTTTTGATGAAGGGAAGATCACAGGTATAAAAGTATCTAGATTGCAAAAGATTCTCCATCTATTGTTTGTAGATGACGTACTCATCATGACTCAGGCATTTTTAGAGGAATGGATGGAAATTGATCAAATTATCTCCCTCTTTTGTAAGGCATCTGGTCTCTTGGTAAATCTATCAAAGACCACAATTCACTTTGATGGACTGTCTGAACATGAGTTGGATCCCTTTAATTCACTCCTTCCTTTCACTTTTAGAGATCTGTCATTTGGTTTCAAGTACTTAGGCTACTTCTTGAAGATGGGCACATCAAAGACTGAGGATTGGGGATGGATTGTTACAAAAATGAAAAAGAAAATCGACACTTGGTGTAACCGATGGTTGTCTATCGGTGGTAGATACATTCTCATCAAATCTGTTCTGGAAGGACAATCTGTGTATTGGATGTCCTTGGAATCGATTCCTCATATAATCCTTGGAAATATTAAAAAAGTGATTTCACATTTCCTGTGGCATGGTAGTAATGAAGCTTGACATCTGCACCTCGTCAAATGTCAAACTATCACCAGACCAAAGAGTGTTGGAGGATGGGGTTTCCACAATCTGGTGCCCTTCAATCAAGATTTAAATGTTAGTACTCTCTGGAGGGTATTATTTCATAAAGACATTTGGCATAACATGCTCTTGGATAAATATCTTAGAAATAAATTTTTTATAGACTGGCTCCTCTTGACCAACCATAAGAGCCATTTGGATTCAAGGATCTGTAGATGCCTTACAAATTCAATCTACTTCATATTACATTGGTTGTCTTGGCAGTCGAGTTCTAGTGGACTTGTTCGGTTGGGTAGAGACCATATTCTAGGTATGTGGGTTAACTCTATTCTCTCGACATATTTGATACAAATGTTAAATCATTTTCAGGTTACACATCTGGCACAACCCTCGACAGGGAAAGACCCCTTTTTTGGTTTAGACAATGCTGGAAAAGTAGTGAGTCTTTGGGTTTAACAGGTAACTTGTCTCACGAATGGGAGTCTTTCATCACTAATATGCATGGGGCCGACATCTCTCTTCAAAACACTGTTGATAATATACTTTGGACTAGAGGAGACTCTTCGGGGGCACTCTCCGTGAAAAATATTTATAATGCTATCATCTCTGTTCATAATTATCCCATTTGGAGAGGGTGGCGACACAACCTATGGAATTGGAATCTTCAGTTAAAGATCAAAATCTTCCTTTGGCTGGCGGAGAAAAATAAAATTCTTACCTGGGAAGTTTTAAGCAGTAAGGGATGGGAAGGTCCAGGGATTTTCTTACTGTGTAAACATTCTGGAGAAGATTTAAACCATCTCTTTATTCATTTCTCTTTTACTAAATATGTATGGGACAAAATCTTACACAAACTTCATTTAAATGTTTCTTTGGTTGGTAATACCTTCATTGATTGTTGGGATTCTTGGACTCAAATCCTGCGGTCTCAAACAAGCTAGCTGCCATCCTTTGCTGGAATATCTGGCTTGCCAGAAACAAAGCGATCTTTAAAGGATTTCTCTACTTCGTCTAGGATGTGGTTTACAAAATACTTATCTCATTTTCCACTGTTCCTTGTAAACCTTTCACGCTGAATATTAAACAGAGACCGATCATTCATGCAAATGATTATTCCATTGCTCAGTTTGACGGGGCATCATCAACAGGTGGACTCAACTGTGGTGTTGGAGGATACATTATTTCCCAATATTCGATGAAGTACTGGTGGTTTATCAATGGTGGGGAAGGCACCAATAATAAAGTAGAGATATTGGTGTTTGGTCAACACTTATTCTAGCACATCATTTAAAAATAAAAATAAAAAATTCTAGTGATGGGGGACTCGAAAGTGGTGATCGACTGGATGAATTTAAAATGAAATCTTCACTCTATATCCATAGAAGGTTGGAAGAAAATAACTCTAGAATTGGATTCTTCTTTTCAAAGCATCTATTTCCAGCATACCTACAAAGACAACAATATGGAAGCTCATAGTCTATCAAAGCTTACGCTTTTGGAGCCGAGAGGGAGATTATCTTACTATAGCTGGGATGGAGGCACTGCTGGCCCTACCTCCCATTTATTTCTATTCTAAAACTCTATCACTTCTGAGGAATAGGAAGTGTTTATAAGTCTTCTATTATGATTTCCTTTTTTGTGTTATTTCATCTCCTTCAGAACTGTTTTTTTTTTTTTCTTAGAAAAAAGTTTTTTGAGGGAGCCTCTTTTTGGTACTGATTAGATTTGTATGAGTCCCATTTTTTTATGGACTATCAACAGAGTAAGGGAATATTTCTTTGTATGATGTAAAAATTATATTTTAATATAATTTTGGTGAAAATTTTCTATTTGAAAAAAAATGAACTATTAATTATTTGACGAATCAATATTATGGAAGGTTGGGATATTTAGGTTTGAGTCTTGAAAATTAATATAGGTATTTAGGTTTGAGTCTTGAAAATTAATATAGGGTAATTTGGTAATAATAGTGGCCACTTACAATGGAAGGTGTGACATTAACAACTGTGCACCGTACATATTTTTGTACGGTATTTGGGAGAGAATAATTTCAGCCAAATGAAATCGCACGAATAGGTTGTATGGAAAATGTATGGATCATACAAAAGACCTTCGAAATTATATGGATTTACAGAAAAAGATAACAATAACAGTACAATTGTTTCAATTTTTTATGGGATGTGGTTTCATAAGGTGGTAGAAAAAATGTCAGTGGTTTTATGGACGATAGCCACGTGGATGGTGGTTGTAGAACAAAATTTTTGCTTTTTCAAGATATTGCTATGCTTTTCTTTCATAGTTATTTTTTTTTTCTTGATTTCTCTTCTGAATTTGCAGAAGAACAATTGTTCTTCAATAGATTGGTAGACTTGATATTTCTTCAATTTGCAGCCGAGTAAATTTGAGGGAAATTCAGATTTTGTGTAGCATTTAGAGGTTATATTTTCATTTTTTTTGTTTTTGATCTTTGAATTTTGCAACATATTATTTTTCTTCACTAGTAATTTGGAATTGCAAATGTTCAAGGGTCAGATTTTTTTTTTGTTCAAATACTTTAGATAAGAGAAACACTGAATGATCATGAGTGGCCAATGGTCGGGATCAGAAAATAAATCTCTGATACCAAATGTGATGAACCAAGTTGGTTCATACATGTTTGGAATAAAATAAAGAAATCCATTTAGGATAAAGATAATATATATAACAGTGAGATATTGAATATGATATGATTACGAATGTGGGCCCCATATAAATACCTAGGAGGATGCCTTTTCACTAAGAATCATGTCCTTTTGTTAAGATGTGTCTTTTAATAATGATGTCTTTTCATTTTTTTTTTTTATTAGCGTGTCTGTTACTTGCGAGACTATCTTGTGGCTAAGAAACTGCGACCTATAAACATATAAGCCGTCAAAATCACCTGGAGATTGCACCTAGTTTGGGCCACACCAACCCTTAGCATGGATGGATTTTTAAGGTGTCTCCTCCTCACTACAATTGGTTTTGAACTTGGGTCGCCATTCAAAATGAAACCCTTCGAAACCAATCGCGTTAGTGGGATTTGACATAATGATGTCTTTTCATTATTGATTATTTATATATTTTTTTGTATATTTATGTTTATTACATCACACCATTTGGTTTATGTAATGAACCAACTACATTTATGAAACCGATGAATGATGTATTGTGCCCATATTTAGATTCATTTGTTATAGTGCATTTGGATGATATATTGGTTTATAGCTCTACTTGGGAGGAACACATCTCACATCTCATGTATGTTTTAGAGAATCTAAAAAAATACTAGCTGTGAGTTTGCTTAACAATAATTTGTGTATTTGGGGTATGTGATCAGTGGAGGGGAGCTCAAGATAGATCTCGTAAAGATGGAGGCCATCATAAAATGGTCAATTCATACTAATGTCACTAAAGTTAATATCTTTGTTGGGACATCTCAATAGCTAAGAAATTTCATACCATCATTTTCAATGGTAGTTGCACCACTCCACACCATAACAATGAGCGGTAAGAGTTTCCAGTGGGGAAAGAATCAAAAGAAATATTTCGATGAGACAAAATGAAATATCAGTCAAACACTTGTTCTCGCATTGCCTAACTTGTAGAATCCCTTCGAAGTGGAGACAGATGCGACTAGGTATGTTGTGGGAGCAGTTTTGATGCAAGTAGGTAAGCTAGTATGCTATTATTATGAGATGTTTCATGGGGGAGTTTTGAACTACCCTACATATGATAAGGAAATCTATGCCCTGGTTCAAGATGTTAAGAAGTGGAAGCAATATCTAATGGGAAAGGAAACCATTATACACACTGATCACCAACCATTGCAGTACTTACAAAAACAGATTAAACTTTAGCAAACTAGACATTACAAGTGAATGCGATTTTTGTAGCAATTTCATATAGTCATCAAGTAAGGGAAGAAATAATAATTTGGTAGACATTATTTCAAGGCCATCCAATTCTAATATTACAACTTTGGGAACTCTTATGCACATGGAGCCTTTTACCCATGATGCATACAAAGAGACATACATTGAAGCTGGTGACTTTGAGGAGGTGTTTCAGAAGATACATGGACAAATTCTTGTGGAAGAAAGGGACAAGAAGGCTGACTATCATCTTCATGATGAGTTACTCTACAATCTAGACAAGCTTTGTGTTCCTAAAGGTGAAATATTGCAGCTTATTAGATAGGCTCACACCTCTTTATAACTTACAAAGGTGTGTGTACTGGCCCATAATGCAAGAACATGTAGCATGGTATATTAGAGGATTCATAATTTGTTGTAACAGAATCCCAATAATATAAAGAAAGGTCTATACCATCCCTTACTTGTACCCACTGAACTTTGGGAAAACATTTCCATGGATTTTGTGGGTGGTTTACCAATAAATCGGAAGAGACATGACTATGTTTTTGTGGTAGTTGATAGGTTCAAAAATATGTGCATTATTATGCCTTGTAAAAATACCATCAAAAGACAAGAAGCAGAAAACATGTTCTCAGACATATGTCTGGGTGCACTTTGGGATATCAAGGAGTGTCATGTAAGATAGGGATACCATATTTCTACATGCCTTCTGTACTACACTTTGGGAGAACATGTAAACTAAGTTGAAGAGATCTAAAAAATTCCATCCATAGACAAATGGATAGACAAAAGTAGTCAATAGAACTTTGGTGCAACATCTGAGGGGTTAAAATTAGAAGCATTCGAAGGCCTAGAATGAAAATATGATCTATATTCAACACTCTTATAATAGAGAAGTCCACACTTCTACTAGTAAGTCCCCTTTTGAAACTTTCTATGGGTACTTTCCTCCTTCACCCTTGGATGTTGCATATGGACATCAAGGATGAGTGAGGGAAGACATCGTAGGAGAAGCATTGAAAGTAGAGAAATTTGTTGAAAATATTAGACATATCCACTTGCAAGTACAAGAAATGTTGATGAAGTCACATGAAAAGTATAAGACTTGACATGATCAACACAAAACCGAGAATTCATTCAAAGTGGAAGACACAAATTGGTTACAATTGAACAAGGAAAGACTATTGGATCCTAGTAATAAGATCAAGGCTATGTGGTATGGTCCTTTTGAGGTATTGGATAAGGTGGGAGATAACACCTATAGACTCAGTCTACTCCCATTCATGTGCATTTACTCAATAGTGAATGCGGATAATTTGAAACTCTATGAGAGTTCCATGTTGGATTAGGAGGAGGAGTAGGTGCTACCTACCATATAGGACTTAGCACCAGATGCTTAGGAAAAGTTAGCAGAATACACAACTTTGTAGAGGAATTCCATAACTACAAGATAGGGGAAACATGACCTTTGACAGATTGGGTTGAAATGACAACTTCGAGGCAAAGAAAAATGGTACTCAAGGGAGAAGGTAGAGGAAAAATTTCCTCACCTCATTCAATACAATATTTTGGGGACCAAAATATTCCCAAAATGGGAAGGTATGATCCAGATTGGATCATTATATAATTTTTCATCTATATTAATACTTTATGGGTCGAAAAATTGGAGGAATTGGCTTGCAAGGCCCATTCTAGTAGTAGGTCCCAGTTTGTAAAATAAGGGTTTGGAACCTTATGAAACCATTTTGAGGCATTAAATAGATTTTTTTTGGATTACAATGTCTGGTACTTGTGCCCACACTCTCAATGTTGATATACACATCGAGACCTTTCCAATGGTGTGAAAATCCCCTCAAATCAAAGTTTGTATGCAAAATTTATGCTTCCCACAAGTTGACCTACCTTGTTGATCACCATGGTACAAGTGGATGCCATGTCTGTCAAATTCCTAGGTTCTAATACCATGTGAAATTGTAGTGAAACCTACATAGAGAATCTAGCTAGAAGCAATGAACACAAAACTTACAAAGTTGAGAGAAGAAGAGAAGAATTGGAAAGAAAGAATAAAGAATTGTATTCCACACTAATTCAGATTAAAGAGTGAATAATTTACAATATATATATAAGTTATGTGCTCAAACTAATGCACCATAGTAGTCTTCTATAGATATGTGCACATACTTTGATAGAAGCTTGAGTGAACTTCCACTTAGTCCTAGTTAACTGGCCATGTAGTCATTATTTAACTGGCTCACACAAGTGGAGTGGAGATAATCTCTTGAATGCACACATGTAGTGCTCTCCTAGCCTTATGTATGTGAAGTGTGCCCTCTTGATGATGATTTAAAGGTGAGCATACAACACTTGGTTATAATACCGAGGTTTCCATGCAAGACTTGACTCCACTAGTCTAACTAAAGTACAACTAAGTAATGAATGAAGAGGATATGGTGCCCTCATCTAGGGGAGAATATCTTAGAACAAAGGATTCCCTCAACATAGACTAATGAACATAAGAAAACAAATACTAGGTGGGTGTGTAATATCTCTAATACCCCTCTTGAATTACTACTAGGGAGCACAAAATGAATGGGTCCTAAAAGAAAGCCATTTTAGGTACCCATTTTACAATGAATTTGAGAAACATAGAACAATTGAAAAAGAAGAAATAAGGAAAACCTCATGGGAACAA
>ML783595.1:76027-115893 GCA_009831015.1 Picea engelmannii
CCCGCCCCTCAAAATATAATGTTGACTAGGAATGCTTCTTTGCAGTTGAGTTCTTCAATCCAAGGAGACCTTAGAAATGTGTTAGTTTATGATCTGTTAGGGACCTAACCTCCCTAACCCCTCACATAGGTAGAATAATATAATTCCATGTAATAAAGGCCAATATTAATAAGGCCTAACAATAAGGAAGAATAAGTCAAATGTAAGAAGACCTAATAGAAGCTTCTTCTTCTAGAAGGATCTTCCTCTAGATTGTTCTTTTGGATAGATAGATTTAGTATAAATAAAAGTAGAGGGTATGTGAAATCTTGTCCTTGGATATTATTGTAATAGAGCTCTTCTTTGATGGAGGTTTCCCCCTCAAAGAGGCAAGTGAACATTGCTATCAGTAATCAAAGTGCTCTTTTTGGTGTTATTATGGTATTATTATGGTATTTTTCTGGTTATATCATTGTTTCTCTGCCATTTCTAGATAAATATTTATGTTCTGCATACTATTTTATATCTAGAATATTACAAGTGGTATCAAAGCACCTTGCTCGGTAGAAAATTGTGGGTTAAATTTTTTCAGGGTAGAGACATATTTCGACATCTTAAAGCTACAAATATATGTCATTACGTGCATAAACTCGCGGTCGGGGAGTCATACACACAGGAAATACAAGTGGTACTCAAGTGAACATTTGTTGGCCACCCTTGTAACCCCTGTTGGTACCCCTTCGAGTGGCAGCGCATCAGAAAACACATGTATATGGATCAACCTAGATTTCTTGAATCCCTCCATAGATAAACTGATCAACCGTGTAATAACCCCCAGTAGTGCCCCAGTTTTATTATGAATTGTAATCATGTTTATAGTTTGGTGAGCCAAGTGTATATAATATGGTGGGCTTATGTGTTTATTAGGCTTGAGAGTCTAAGTGTGAAAGGCCAGGAGCCTGTTTTTGTATATGTAATTATGCAAAACATTAATAAAGATTAAACATTGTTGCATGCAGACCGACCACAAAGAAAGAGTGATGGGGGACTGAGCTTCCACAAGGTGGGTAAGAAAAAGGGGGCTGAAAGGTTGGAAAGAGGGGCTAAGCTTAGGGGATTAAGTCCTTGAGAATAATAATTTATTATTATTCCAAAGCTGTGTGACAACATATTTTTATCCTAAGTTCTTGGAAAAGGGAACGCGTACTTGATGGAGTGCATGCAACTTCATGGGTGACATGTGCCAGCCCAAGCCCATGCAATTTAACCCAATAATTGAGTCGTGATGGGGGTTCGTCCTCCATTCTTCCGTTCGTTGTCTGAACCATTTGAGTCTATGTTCGACCTCTGCATTGATTCCTTGTCATGCACCCTGAAAACCAGAACACTGAATCCGACTGGTGTATTCCCATGAATCTCGTGGCCTCTATATTCGACCTTTGCAATATCCATGCATGCACCTGAGAACCGAAATCCATGAACCGTTATGTGTCTTCTAAGGAACCTGACACCTGAGTAATTTCCTTAGCTGTGTCGTGTTTCAGCGTGGGATGTTGCAGCTTGCAGTGCCACGACCATCTGTTGTTGCTACTATCATCCCTATGTGAATGAGTGTTGAACCGTTGTTGTTGTCTTCAACTGGTTGGAGTTGAGTCAAGGAGTGTGCTGAAGAAGTGGGTTGTTAGGCCTGTGGTTGAAGAGGCAGGTTTTCAGGCATGTGAGAAACTCTCTCTAGGTGAGAGAGTCTGCTGGGAAGTGGTTTTCTCTCAGAGAGAGTCCATCACCAACTACACATATCTAAGAATTCTTGATCCAGCCTATTGCTAAGACCCAGAGAGGGAGGTGAAGCACTGATGAACTGTTCTTTTGAAGGTGTATACTCCTGGGTGGAACAACCATGTGGGGAATGAGATTCCGCGAGTAGTGGGCGTAAGAAGGATCCTGGAGAGAATCCTTTCAGTTTCTCTGTGCAGTTTTCCTATAACCTCAGCCTAGTCTAGGATTCCCTTGCCCAGGGTGGAGCTTGGTCCCAAATCGGGGGTGACCCACTGTTGAACGTGATGAGCAGTGTGGTCTAAGGTTGGGAGGTTCGTGGAAGGTCTGTACGTAGTTGGTGAAGTTACTACAGTTTCAAAGATAAGTATCATTATGTGTTTAATTTCAATTAAAATGCATGTCTGTGATGCTTGCAATATTATCATGTATTCCATTGCAAAGATGAATTATTGTTAATTACCCTAAGTCTATATGATGGAAGTAACTATATGTTAAATGTGTTAATTTGATTTAAATCATGTTATATATATGCATGAGAATGTTTCACGTAGTAGCGTTGTCCAACCTGTTGGTGGCTGGGGATGTTACAAAATGGTATCAGAGCTTTAAAGGCTAATTTAAGGTTGTGTTGGTAGGATTTCCTAGCCTGTTGGTGGCTAGGGATGTTACAATATGGTATCAGAGCATGGTTACAACATTGATCCTGAATGGGCCATGTTAGTAAGTTGAAGCAAAAGTTTCAGAAAGAATTGTTGTTGAAGTAGACAAAATTCGATTTCAAAGCCAAGGTTTTAACATTGAACCTAAATGGGCTGGATAAGTGGTCATTGGACCCAAGGTTTCAAGAGGAAATTATGTTTGGAGGATCAATTTAGAACCTCAGAACCTTCCTGAGTGCCAAGAAGTTACCTTGGTCATGTTACGAAGCTCAGGAGGAGTAGCGATGTTGTAAAACCACGATATACATGGTATTGGGCCGCAAAGTAATGTGGACCTTAGGATCTGTTCGAGAGAAGGAAAATCCTTCACGACTATCAGATCTGGTAATGTTGCGAGGTAGTTAGTCGTGAATTCCTTTGGAAATCTGCAGAGTAACAGAGTTTTTTCTGCGTAGTAGAATCTGTTCGGAAGGAAGGGAAATCCCTTACGACCGTCATATATGGGGAAGGTGCAGAAGGGTTAACCTGGAAGCCCTTCGGACTTCATGACTTCAGTGAAGTATGATGCCAGAAAAAAGAGAAGGGCCAAAGTCCGAAACTCCGAAGTGACGTGGCATGGTGATGTCACTTGGTTTGGCGTGGACACATGGGTTGTACACCACGTGTCAGTGGGTTTTGACCCCGTAGAATTTTGAAATTCCATATGGAACATGACATGTGACACCCATATGATTGGACCACAAGTCAGCCACTATTATTCCACCATGTGTCTTGTCGTATGAGCAAGTCTAGTGGGGTTGAGGTTACATAACATAGTTAAAGGTCGGAGGACCCACACTGGCGTTGATCACGATACATCAAGATCGACGACCATGAGGCTTTGTGGGGATCCAAGTTGCATAGGAGTTAATTCTCCAAGGCGGTCCCAGAATCCAAAGCACGGTTTCACTGAGGGGTTACGTGTCAGCACCAACAGAATTACGGGATGGAAGGTGGGTTACTCCAAAACCACCGTTGCATTCCCCCGCAATTGGAAAAAGTTACGTGATGGGATGTAATGACGTCACCAAAGGTGATTGGGAATATTCAAAGATTAACAGTTCGGATGTGTGGATGCGAGATCCTCTGAAGCTCTGAAGTCCCAAAGTCCTGGAAATCAGACACATGAGGTTCCATAGTAAGTGTCAACCGTCAGATGTTGAGTAGACATGGATGGTTGATATGCCCTACGTCGCGAGTTTGGTAATCGGGAACTTTGAGAGATTGTTGTGTAGTGCTTTGAAATCTTTCGAAGCTGAAATATGAACTATGAAATATGAACGTTTTCTTAAATCAGATTGGTTTGAATCCATAAACTGGTGAAGTAGTGAATAAGTTTCATTTGTTTCTCTTCTTTGATTTTTCGAGTGCAAGCAGTGCACATTGTCCACAATGAGTGTGTTGAAAGAGGTAAGTTAACCTCAGAGAAGCCCAAGAGAGATACTGTTGAACCTTCATCAGCAGAAGTGCAATGAATGCACAGGAAGAACTTTCTGTTGAGTTCAGAGAGAGATAGAGTCACTGAGAACTCTATAGGGCTCTGTCAGGCGGGCATCGAGCGAGTGAAAGTGTGCATAGAGAGAACTCTTTGTCGATTTCAGGGAGAAGAGTATCAGAGGAAGATACTCATAGAGTTGTTGAACACTCTGTAGAAAATACACAACAAGGTGTGCTTTGAGTAGAAGGTTTCCAGGAGGGAACGAAGTTTTCCTTTGAAAGGAAACAAAAGGGCCGAGACCCTTAGGATACTGAGTAAATTGAAAATCTCAGAAGAGATAACACAAGGAGTGCATGAGAGATAGAATCATTCTAATTCCTAAATATCAGAAGAGATAACAATTATGAGAGCGAAGATGAGATCCAAGAGGCAGACTCGCAGGAGAAGGTCAAAGGACGAAGCCTTTGAACGCTGACAAAATATTCCAAGGCGGAAGAAGTCAAAATGTCAGGAGGAGGAGCGAAAACAACTGTCAGATCGGTTGTGAGAAGAAGTCTGGACCGTTAGATCTAGAAGGGCACATGGTGACAGATCGTGAACTCCGGGTGAAAACACTCTGGGAGAACGCGAAGGATGAAAGTTTGAAATCACCGAAGTCTGAACAGATGAAGTATCTAGGAGCCGTTGATATGGGTTGGACAAGTGTCACCAGATTGTGAACTTCGGAGGATAGTACTTCGGGGTTTCTGAGAAGTTGTTTTTTGGAATATACTGAAGCGCCGAAGTCCCGAAACGATGAGAGTTGTCGATGTGAAGGAGGACATGCGGTGCCATATCTGGAAATCTGGGAACATAACACTCTGGAGGAAAGAAGAGGGTGAAAGCACAGAAGTCTCAAAGGAGATCTCAATCATTGATTGAGGAGGAGGTCTAAGGACCATTGATCTGGTCTTGGTTGGAAAGAGCTGAAGTCCCAAAGAGAGTTAGGGCCGCTAATTTGGAGAGGACGTGTGGCAGAAGATCTGTCACTACGGGGAAATTCACTCCGGAGATTTGTGTGTGTGGAGACATGAGAACTCCCGATGTCTGGAGAGACGGAGTTCATCGGAACTGTCTGATTGTTGAATACATGTGTCAATATATATTCCACTCTGGAAGATTTTCATACGGGGAAAAGAAGATAGTTGAGAGTTGAAACTCCCGAGGGCCGGAGAGCTGGAATCAACCGTAGACATTTATTTGGAATGAAGCTACGTGTCGACAGATCGTATAGATATGGTATTACGTGTGGAAGGAGGATAGATAGCAGCCATTGACCACAGATCATTGCCAAGGGATTGGAGATCGACGAACAAGTTGGATTGCGGGGCCAGAACTTGCTCGGATGTTAAAAATCTGAGAGTGGGCCACAATTTATACCACGATTTTAGAAAACGTATACATGGCAGCTGGAGGTGAATTGCAAGGCGAAAAGTGGGTTTGTCTAAAACCACTCTTTCCTGCGCCCACAATCACACACTTATGTGAGGTCATATCCCACGATCTTATGAAGGAAAGGGCTAATGAAAAAGGGGCTAGCACCTGAAACTTGGAGTTTTGTAAGCACGCAGGAATAACCTGCGGGTCTGTCATGACCTGCACCTAAAGGAGAAAAGAGGGCCTGTGTATAATTGTTTTGGGTTCAATCATGAGCCCGAAGAGTCAATTCGACTCAGAAGATTTGAATATCCTTTGACCGGGAGGTCAGCAGACCCCGCTGAGGCGGAGGTGTTGCGTTGAAAGTGCTCAAGGAAGGAATGATAATGCACAGTGATCACAGTGAGAGCACAAGAAGATTCAGGAATCCGAGAAGAGTTCTAGACTTCTGGGATCAACAAGGAAAAATTGCACATGAGAAAGAAATTGCTGCAATTTCTGTGGCAGTTAGTATGATTATGGTTGGTTGGGTCAGCCAGAGGAAAGAATGCTTGCATGTTTGCAAGTGTTGTTGGTGATGTTGTTGCATAAGGAGGGAAGAACAGAGAGATAAAGTGTTGGTTATAAGTTTGATAAAAGAAGCATGAAAGCTTCTACTTCCATTAGAATTTCAGGTAGTATAAAATTTATTAATGGCAGTCATGCAGGTATGAGTTTTTATCACTCTTTTGGCATAATTGCTCAAAGGAAATTTTGGTAAGAATTTCCTCAGCCAGTGTTATTTTATAAAATCATAGGGTTATATTATTGAATGCATACCACTGAATGTGGTAAAGGCTGGAGGCCTATATTAATTCAAATATTTTTATCTTCTGAATGCACACACTGACATAGTATAATGTCATGTTAATTTGGTTATGGGGTAATAACCAAAGAATTAAAGATAAGAACTGGTTATAGGAATGAATGCCAGTAAGCTAGTCATGTATGAGACCAGGACCTAGTTGGATATGGAAAGGTATGGATATGGAAAGGTTATGAGCCACATAGGTACTAAAAGCTTCCTACTTTTAAATAAAACTTGGGCTGCAACCTTTTTTCGAACACTAATGTACACCACATAATTATATTCTTGGTGTAGTGTTTGGGTCAAAAAGGAAGGCATCCAATTAATTGGTAAGACAATAGGAAGTGTGTGGAGAATGTGTCAACACATTGGCCAGAATTCCAACTCACGGATGGTGAGATACATGATTGAGATAAAGAGCATTATGTAAATCAATACAAGGGTGCACTGAATAAATAAGCATTGAGAGTTGTACTCATGTCTAGTAAGGGGCAGAGTTGCACTCATACATGATGGAATTGTATACTTAAATTCACTTTGTTGAATGCATTTTGTGAGTGGATGTATATATGTTTTTGGCATGGAAATATTTATACTAATGGCTGAAATGTCGCTAACTCATGAAGTTGAGAACTTTTCAGGAACTGTTAAAAATTGCAACAGGAAAGTTGCAAGCTAGGTAGTCACATGAATAGAGACTACAAAAAATTTTATGTTCAGAAAATTGAAATAATAAACTTACTGTTATTAATTATGAACATGCATATGCATAGAATGATGAGTCATTCTATTTGGTTAAATTGTTTGGTAATTGTGATTGAATTTCTAGGTGCAAGAAATTTTAAGATCATTGCATAAGGTATTGTACATGTTGAATTATGATGTACATAAAATACTGACAATTTGTTGGCAGTATGCAAGATGAAGTCTTGCAGGAAATTGGTATGCAGTTTGGTGCCTGTGGAAAATCACAAGGATGGATACATTCATAATATGGCAACAACCAATATGAATCATGAAATAGAATTTCATGTTTTGGGGATAAAACATGAATCCCCTTTCGAACTAATTGGAGTTCCTAAATGAATTATTTTATGTTTTCTCATGATAATTGCATGTGGGTGATGCAGATGAGATGACATTGATTAAATTTAGAATGTTGACTACAAAGAGTAGCTCGGGGAAGATGCTGATTGGAAATCTCCGAGGGAAGTTGGAACTCCGAGAGCCACAGTGCTCTAAGACTTCCAGTCCGACCTATTGCTGAAGCCCAAGGAAAGGGAGGTGTAACAACCGATGGACTGTGTGACAGTGAAGGTGCACACTCATGGGGTGGGACAGGAATGTGGGGAAGGAGAGACCATTGGATGGAGTGCTGTTGAGGTTTGGTACCTTGGCCTAAACCTTGTGGATATGGATTTTGGACTGTGTCTATCTTGGGAAGCCATTGCCCTAATGGAGTCATAGCCCTGCTCAGGAGTGGAAGGCCTTCTCAAATCAAAATATAAGTACAATTATCTATTTATTGTATGTTGTGTATGTTGTATACAAGCTATAGTGTTATTAGAATTGTATGTATATACATATATATACATTGCATATATGCTTGCATTACCTGCATCCATGACGGTACATAATGTGTTTCATATTTCATTGCTTAAGAAATATATATACCTGATGATAATCATGTAATCGATTGGAATGTGATTCAGGTGGAGAAAGAAGGTGTCTTGCAAGTGCATCCGGTGTGCATATTGGACCGAAAGAGAAAACAACTCCGAAATCAAGCCATAGGGCTTGTAAAGGTCCAGTGGACCTGGTACGGTCCTAAGGACATAACATGGGAGCATGAGGATGTTGTGTGGGTAGAATACCCACATCTTTTTGAAGATTTAGGAAATCTTGTTGATGTTGTGTAAAGAGTTGCACTAAGGACAATGCAAAAATAAGGGGAGGGGATTGTAATATCCCTCGATAGTGCCCCAGTTTTATTATAAATTGTAATAATGTTTATAGGATGGTGAGCCAAGTGTATATAAGCTAGTGGGATTATGTGTTTATTAGGTCGGAGAGCCTAAGTGTCAAAGGCCAGGAGCCTATTTTTGTATATGTAATTATGCATAACATTAATAAAGAATAAACATCGATGCGTGCAGACCGACCATGAAGAAAAAGTGTTGGGGGACAAAGATTCCAAAAGGTGGGTAAGGGAAAGGGGACCGAAAGGTTGTAAAGAGGGGATAATCTTAGGGAGTTAAGTCCTTGAGAATAATAATTTATTATTATTCCAAAGCTGTGTGACAACATATTTTTATCCTAAGTTCCTGGAAAAGGGAACATGTACTTGATGGAGTGCATGCAGCTTCATGGGTGACATATGTCGGCCCATGCACATGCAATTTAACCCAAGAATTGAGCCATGATGGGGGTTTGTTCTCCATTCTTCCATTCGCTGTCTGAACCATTTGAGTCTGTGTTCGACCTCTGCGTTGATTCCTTGTCACGCACCCTGAAAACCAGAACTATGAAGCTGACCAGTGTATTCCCATGAATCTTGTGGCCTCTGTATTTAACCTTTGCAATATTCATGGACACACCTGAGAATTGAAATCCATGAACCATTATGTGTCTTCTGAGGAACTCGACACCTGAGTAATTGCCTTAGTTGTTCCATGTTTCAGCGTCTGATGTTGTCGCCTGCAGTGCCACACCCATCTGTTGTTTCTACTATCATCCCTATGTGAATGAGTGTTGAACCATTTCTATTGTCCTCACCTGGTTGGATCTGAGTCGATGATTGTGCTGAAGAAGTGGGTTTTCAGGCCCATGGTTGAAGAGGCAAGTTGTCAAGACTGTGAGCAGCTCTCTCCAGTTGAGAGAGTCTGTTGGGAAGTGGGTTTCTCCCAGAGAGAGTCCAACACCAGCTATGGAGCTCTGAGAATTACTGATCTGACCTGTTGGTGATACCTAGAGAGGGAGGTGAAGCACCGATGGAATGTTCTTATGAAGTTGTATACTCCCGGGTGGAACAAGCATGTGGGGAATGAGAGTCTGTGAGCAGTGGGCGTAAAAAGGATCCTAGAGAGAATCCTTCCAGTTGCTTTGTGCAGTTTTCCTGTAACCTCAACCTAGTCTAGAATTCCCTTGCCCAGGGTAGATCTTGGTCCCAGCTCGGGGGTGATCCACTGATCATCATGATGAGCAGCGTGTTCTAAGGCTGGGAGGTTTGTGGAAGGTCTACACGTAATTGTTGGAGTTACTATAGTTTCAAAGATAAGTATCATTATGTGTTTAATTTCAATTAAAATGCATGTCTGTGATGCTTGTAATATTGTCATGTATTCCATTGCAATGATGAATTATTGTTAATTACCTTAAGTCTGTATGATGCCAGTAACTCTATGTTAAATGTGTTAATTTGATTTAATGCATGTTATATATATGCATGATAATGTTCCGCATAGTAGCGTTGCCTAACCTGTTGGTGCCTGGGGATGTTATAAAATGGTATCAGAGCTTTAAAGGATAAGTTATGGTTGTGTTGGTAGCATTTCTTGGCCTGTTGGTGGCTGGGGATGTTACAAGCCGCCTGACTGCTATAGTTCCACCAAGAACAACACTTGGGAAGATACTCTCTAGTACCTGGGTAGTCAGGTAGTACAACTACGGGCACTGTCTAGCCTCCTTAGTTGGTGCCCTGAGATATTGGGTCGAGTTCTACTATTAGAACCCACATGTATATCAGAGAGATATAGCACAGGGAAAACCCTTGTGTGTAGAAACCATGAATATGCTACCCCTGGGGACGGAAACAAAAAAAATAGAACATACAAGATTTAATTCCGCACAATTGTTGCTTCTGCATTATGGTTGCAAAATTAATACAAATTTCTTCTTGTTAAGCATTTGGGCATTTCGTCACTGCAGTGTTATTCAGGTCGGAGTATAATTACGCAAGAGTAAAAAAAAAGTGTTATTCAGGATGGAGTATAACTTCGTCGGAGTAAAAAAAAAATTAGTATAGTGGTCCCCCCGACATACTTATTTGGGACTTATCCCACTGGGTTCCTCTCTTCTCCCCGATTCCAGTGATACCTCTCATTTTTGACATAATTTGTTTTGTGGACCCGACCTGTCTCTGAAACCCTTATTTGGATCTTATCCCTTTGGATCCCCCCTTTTCGCCCTGATCACAGTGGTACCTATCATTTGACACCCTTTTTTCTCTATGGTCCCACCTACCCCTCCAAACCCCTTTTGTTTCCCCTATACCTTTTTCTTTCTCCTTTGTCCAAATGAATACCACATGAGCCCAAGAACTCAATGCATTGATTTTTGACAACCATCAACACAAGGATGACATCAAACATCTCACTGCCAATATTAGCTCCATCAATTCAACTATTGAGATCCTCAAGGACCAATGTTCTGAACGCTATTTTGTTGAAGGGGACCAGACATTTCTTCTACTACAACCTTATAAGAAAACTTCACTCAAAGTTCAACACTGTTAGAAACTTGCACCCAAATTTTATGGTTCTTATATAGTTTTCAAGCATGTGGGATCGGTGGCCTATCAGTTAACTCTACCCAATCAATTGAAGATCCATCCTTTTTTTGATGTTTCCTTCTTAAATAAGGTGATTGGAACTAAGTTCCAAACTCAAAATGGTCTCCCTACGTTGGATGAAGAAGGTTCCATATGTTTGCAGCCATAAGCAGTCTTGGCCTAGAGAGAGCGTCATCTCCATCAACGCACCATCCAGAAAGTGTTATTCCAATGGAAATATACCCCTCCAAAAGATGCCACCTGGGAGTCGACCATCATTCTACAACAATTCCCTCATATGAAGCATTGAGGACAAGGTTGTTCTTCAAGGGGGAGGGAATGTTAGGGACCTAACCTCCCTAACCCCTCAGTAGGTAGAATAATATAATTCCATGTAATAAAGATCAATATTAATAAGTCCTAGCAATAAGGAAGAATAAGTCAAATGTAAGAAGACCTAATAGAAGCTTCCGCTTCTAGAAGGATCTTCCTCTAGATTATTATTTTGGATAGATAGATTTAGTATAAATAGAAGTAGAGGGTATGATAAATCTTGTCTTGGATATTATTGTAATAGAGATCTACTCTGCTAGAGGTTTCCCCCTGGAAGAGGCAAGTGAACATTGCTATCAATAATCAAAGTGCTCTTTCTGGTGTTATTCTGATATTATTCTGGTATTTTTCTGGTTATATCATTGTTTCTCTACCATTTCTAGATAAAAATTTCTATTATGCATACTATCTTATATCTGGAATATTACATGCTCGGTGAAGTTTTTGTTGAAGATGTAGATGTCTGTATGGATCTAATGAAGTAAATGAACCAATGATATGTATGTATCTATCCACTTGATCCAATTGGAAGGAAGAGGATCCAAATCCCCTTCATTCATGGTATTTTTCCAATATGGATTCCCTTTAGCCTTTGTATAGGTCGGAGGATTGAATGATAGAACAATATAGCAATGCGTGGGAATTCCTAGATTTTTGGCTATGATAACATGTGGATCTCCTTCAAATTGGGATCTCATCCTTCTAGGATTGACAGGGTCACCGACAATATCACTGACTACTAGTAGGATTGACTATGCTCATTTGGGTCTTGGTTCTGGATCGGCGCATGCATGCTCATGTACTTATGAATCAGATTTTGAAATCAGATTTGAAATATGATATGAGTGGCATGATGCATCATCTTTTAAATTTTCTTCAGGAGGAAGTCAAGAAGCTTGTTCTTCTGATGGATTTTCTTCAAGCTTTGTCTTGTCATTCTCCATAATGAATTTTTCACACTCTTCCTTTATCCCTAATATGACCTCCAATTCGTTCCATACTTCATATGGAGTTGAGAGTGATTGAAATTGCAGTGAAACCTGCATAGAGAATCTAGCTAGCAACAATGAACACAAAACTTACAAAGTTGAGAGAAGAGAAGAATTGGAGAGAAAGAATGAAAGAATTGTATTCCATTCTCAAAGAGTGAATATTTTACGAAGGATATAAGCTACATTATCAAACTAATTCACCATGGTAGTCTTCTAGAGAGATGTGGAAATACACTGATAGAAACCTGAGTGAACTGCCACCTAGTCCTAGTTAACTAACCATGAAGTCATCAATTAACTAGATCACACAAGTGGAGTGGAGAGAATCTCATGCATGAACATGTGTAGCACTCTATTATCCTCATGTATGTGAAGTGCTCCATCCTCGTGATGATTCCAATGTGAGCATGCAACACTTGTTGATAATACCGAGGTTTCCATACAAGACTTGACTCCACTATCCTAACTGAAATACAACTGAGTAATGACCAAAGAGGATGTGGTTCCCTCATCTAGGGGAGAGTATCTCAGACCAAGGGGAACCCTCAACATATACTAATGAACATAGGAAAATAAATACTAGGTGGGTGTGTAATATCTCCAATACCCCCTTGAAGTACTACTAGGGAGTACACAATGAATGGGTCTCGATAAGAAGCCATATTAGGTACCCATTTTAAAATGAATCTAAGAAACATAGAACAATTGAAAAAGAGGAAGGAATGAAAACCACATGGGAACAAAACCCGCCTACAAAATACAATGCTAACTAGGACTGCTTCTTTGTAGTTGAGTTCTTCATTCTAAGGATACCTCACAAATGTGCTAGTTTTTGCTCGGTGAAGTTTTTGTTGAAGATGAAGATGTTTGTACATATATGATGAAGTAAATGCACTAGTGAGATGTTCATATATATCCACATTCTCCAATTGGAAGGAAGAGGATACAAATCCCCTTCATTCATGGTATTTTTCCAATACATGTTCCCTTCAGCCTTTGCATAGGCTGGAGGGTCATATGCTAGAACAATATAACAATGCATCATAATTAATGGTTCTATGGTTATGAGAGCATGTGGATCTCTCTCAAATTTGGATCTTGTCCTTCTAATATCGGTAGGGTCACCTACAAGATCACCACCTATTGGTAGGATGGATTGTGCCTATTTGGGTCTTGGTTTTGGATTGACACATGCATGCTCATGTACTTCCAAATATGATTAGGAAATCATATTTTAAATATGATCCGAGTGGTAGGATGCATCATATTTTAAATATGCTTCAAGAGGAAGATGAGAAGCTCATTCTTTCAGTGGATTTTCTGCAGGCTTTGTCTTGGCATTCTTTGGCATACATTCTTCACACTGTTCCTTTATCTTGAATATGACCTCCAATTTGGTCCATACTTCATCTGGAATTGTGAATGATTCAATATGGAATAGTAATTCAGGAGAAATAGACAAGCAGATAAGCCTGAAATCTGTATCCTGTCTGTTCAAAAAATGAGATTTCTCATCGATGGAATTGGGCTCTTCTTTGATTCCCATAGTGATTTGATATAATCCTTTTCTTTTAAGAAGAAGAAGAATCTTTGGCTTCCAATAAAATTAGTTGTATGGGGTAAGAATGAAGGACGATGGGAATTCCATCCTTTTTTATTGCTTCAATATTTTGTACCTACAATATATAGTCTGTGCACCTTCTTAATAACACCCGTGGGCTATGATACCATGTGAAATTGTAGTGAAACCTACACAAAAAATATAGCTAGCAATAATAAGAACAAAACTCACAAAGTTTAAAGAAGAAGAGAAAAAATTAAAGAATTGTATTCCACACTAATCCACACTAAAGAGTGAATAATTTACAATAGATATAAGCTACATTCTCAAACTAATGTGCCATAGTAGTATTCTAGAGAGATGTGGACATAGACTGATATAAACCTGCATGAATTGCCACCCATTCCTAGTTAACTTGTCGTGCAGTCATTAATTAAATAGCTCACACAAGTGGAGTGGAGAGAATATCATGCATGAACATGTGTGTTTCTCTCCTAGTCTCATGCATGTGAAATCCACCCTCCTGGTGATGATTTGAAGGTGAGCATGCAACACTTGGTGATAATACTGAGCTTTCCATGTGAGATTTGAATCCAATAGTCTAACTAAAGTACAAATGGGTAATGACTAAAGAGGATGTGGCACCCTCATATGGGGGAGAATATTCTCATCTAGGAGATAATCTCTCAGACCAAGGGATTCCCTCAACATAGAATATTGAACATAGGAAAATAAATACTAGGTGGGTATATAATATCTCCAATAATTCTAGTCCCCATTACTCACACATGGGGATAGCCACGTGTGGAATATCAAGAAGATTATAAAAGGTACAAACCTTATCACTAATTGAGGGTGGAGGAAGAAAAATGATTAACCCTAGAAGGATATCCAGTTATGCTAAATACTAGGCCACTATGAGGAGAAAAGGTTTCATTCTTTAGCATTGTACTTGTTCCATATTTGAGTAGCGCATCTAGGAGTAGTATTTTGAGAGCATAACAGATGATGAAAAGATTCTATAGCATCCATACATGCCACAATGTCAAAGTCAACTCCGTAGTGAGTGTCTCTTTATTTGTATTTGCATTTCCATAGCTGAAGAAAAGAGAACGAAGCATAGGCCTCACCTTCTAGCTAGATTTTCTCCCATATTGGATTTCCAAGGATATATCTTGTATTCATTTGTGTGTGGATCGTGTGTTATTTTTCTCATTTCTTTCATTTTCATATTTTATTTATTTCATAAATTAAAACAAAACTAGTAATTAATTAATCTCGAATCTAAGGAAAATTAGTTTGCATAGTCTAATATTTCATAATATTATAAGATATTTTGTGACGAATAGTTCCAATGGAATATCCATGGAAATTTATAGAATGAGGAAAAGAACATATTTCAACTTATACACTTTGAAGATAAAGTAATTTAGTTGGATAATTGGCAATAGGACATGCTCACTTAGATAAAGACTCAACTACAACGAGAGTTGAAAAAGAAGGAGGAAACCTTGGTAAATCTCCAAGCGACTGTTCAGGAGAACTATGAAACAAGGCCATTTTCCGTTGTTAGTTCCAAATCCAACACCATGAATTAGAAAAATTTGGTAACATTGCCTTTACTAGACATTTATGATGAGCACTTGGTTGATTTTGAAAATTATACTAGAGGCATTGGTTCCAATCTATTGATATAGATGGGATAATATGGACAAGGGCTAGGCAAGAGAAGAAAAGGCATACTAAGCCCCATTGTAGCTACATCGAGGGTCAAACATGAAGGCCTAGATTTTGAAAGTGGAAATGAAAAGACCACAAATAAAAATTCCACATTTGTGAAGGAAAAGAGCATGGAAAAATTGGCCTTCTCATTAGAAGGAAGAGCAATAGTACATGAAATTGGTAGGCCACTACCACTTCAAACTTCTTGTGGCAGATTGAAGAATGGTAGTGATGAGAGGAGATCAAACACTCAACCTACACTTGAACTTGGGGGAAGCAATAAGACAATTAGTTGGGGAAAGAATGAAAATAAGACCAAGAGGTCTACATCAAATAAGACATCCTTGTTTGTCATTGTTGCAAGAGGAAAGACAATAGTGTTGCCAACTATTGGTACTAAGAGGAATTCTCATTGTGTGGGATAAAGTCCATTAGGTGGCATCATCTTAGGAAAATCAAGCCACATTCTGCGAGCCAAATTGATTTCAGAGGATATATGGAAATAAGACTTCCCCAATAAAACATTGAACTCAATGGTACATGGGGAGAAGGAGTATGTTAGGTAGACCTTATAGAATAAACAATAAATCCCCCCCCCCACTATAAGTTGAGTGGAAACTAGGAAGTGAAGTGTTGGTGATTTCACCTAGAACTTCACCACAAGAACTACACAACTAAGAGAAGAGTGTGGAAAGTGAAGCCTAATAGAGAGAAATACTACATTTCTATCTAAAGGAGAGGATTTTTTCCTAGAAATGATAGCATCATAAGAGGTTTGTATAATCATTGAAGAGGAAAGTGTCTTGATTCCACCAACCAAGGATGCACCATTGCAATTTCTACCTATAATCTTTCAAAACATATTTTCCATCTTGAATATGTTCCAAAAATTGGTGGATGAGGGTCAATGACCTTTGGAGGAGTTGTTGAGAACTCCATGATGTGAGTTTTAGTAGATGCAGTCACCAGAGGGTTGTTTACATGCCATGAAGTAATCAATACTAGCAAGAGAATGCAGGTCACGCTTCCCTTGTGTAATTTCTATGTGATGGAATATCATGCTGGGGTCACATTGAACACATAACAATGTTCGAATTGGCTTCGTTGACTACTGATATGGACCATCTCCAAGTCTAAGAGAAAGATGTGAATGAGTCTTGATTGTAGATTTTGGACCTAGAGATTTCTTGGACTTGAGATTTAATGAGCAAACTTTTTCATTACGAGAATAAGTGAGCTAGGAACTAGAGCTAGATCTAGATCCATATCCAAAACTAGAGCCAATAGCTAGAGCCATGAGCTAGATATAGAGTCAGAATTGTATCTAGGAGCTAGGGTCAAAACCACCTTCCAGAGGAGAATACAAAAGATATGTTGTTCCAGATTAGTTTATGTTAACACATAGATTTGTAAGGGTCAAAAATTGTTTTCTAGTTTTGATTTTGAGTCATAGGTTTTCTTAAGTTATAGGTTTTTATGACTTCTTTCTATAGTCATATTTCAAATTTTGATTTAAATAAGCTAAGATTAGTTTGGATTTGGTCTAGAGTCCTTGGGTTATGTCTTTGTTATCATGACAAGTTGAATAAACCTTCATGAGACACATCTTTGAAACTCTCCATCATCACCTTGACATGTCACACCTCCATGTTGTACACAAGATACTCCTTTGTCACCTTTTATCCATTTAGTTGTCAGATCAGATTAGATCTGTGCGCTGCCAACTCACTAGGAGAGTTCACAACGCATTCAAAATTACTCCATGCATTCATTGACATCATTGCATTTATGGATCATGTCAAAGAATATCTCATTGTTTTCAGAGCTGGTATTTTAAACAAATTCTCAGGGATTATGTCATAAAAGTTTCTAATAGTTTCCTCCAAGTGTGCAAATCATGTTTGAGCTAGGCGCTTCGAACCTGGTGCTACAGACATGCATTGCGAACTTGCACTACGAACTGGTTGAATATGAGAGTTGGAGGTTGGACTACTTGCAGACATTCCCGTTCAAACTTAACAACATCAACATCAAGCACAAGTCCACCAGTTACTCCATAAGAGTTTACACATTGTTTAAAGGTTGAAGGAGAGGTTTTTGTTGGTTTTACCCCTGGGTGCTGCGAACTGTTCTATTTTGTTGTTGTCTTCTTTCAAATTCATTCCCTTCATGATCTGAACCTTTCTCATTAAACATAATTACCTCTAAGACCTCTTCTATCCTTCCTATTAATCAAAATTCATTTGCTCCACTAATATTCCCTAGCGTTGTGAAGCCTCTGCTCTGGCGTTGCGAACTATGTGTTGCAAATTCAACGCTACGAATCCTCTGTTTCAGTTTTATTGAAAACCCTTCTTCTACATATTTTTCAAGCTCAAATTTAGAAGAGTGACTCTACACCCATCTCAACTTGGATTTTGTGGTTGATCAATTGTCGAACTAGGTTTAAATATTGCATGCATTATCATGTTGTTAAATGATACTTGTATTGTCATGAAAACCTTGTTTTAAGCAGAGAATTCACAGGTGTCTCCCTCTTATTATAAATTCTAGTTTCCTTTATTCATATCTCCTATTTGAAGAATTCCATGTCTCATTCCTGAATGTGCATAAATTGAGTTGTGTAAAAAGTCTGTACAAGGTCAGCCTAATTGAAAACAAATTTCCATCAAAATCCTAGTCTCTTATATTCCATGTTTTCATACATCTACCCGTTATTAAGAATCATATAAATCATTCCTAAACATCATTATGGATAGTCAACATCATAAGAAGACTCATAAGGGAGGTGAAATAGTGAGAACAAATCCCTATGACAGGCAATTACTTGATTCTGAGCCTTTGATTAGAGAGGACTTTCAGAGAGTAGGTTGCATCAATTATTGTTAAAAGATGCAGAGGGGGCATCCAGAGGTGGCCAGAGAGTTTGCATTGAATTTTGATGGTACTAAAACCAAGGTGGGAATATTAGAATTTGAAGTTTCAGAATTGTCCATCTCAGCTGCAACAAAGATACCCAATAATGGATAAAAATGGTTCAAGGCTATGACATCAAATGTTGCTTTCTCCAAGGAATTTATTAAACCCAAGTATCAAGAGGACAACTTGTCCAAAGGGATCCCTAGGAACCATATGCTTGAAGGTTTTGACAAAATTTTGAAGGTTATCCAAAGGTATTTCACCTGTGAAGGGAGATTTAACATGATATACCAATACCATATAAGGTTGTTGCTACATTTCATAGGGAAAGAAGCTATGAACCTCCCATTCTACCTATTTAGAAGCATTAGAAAAATGTCTGATAGGGTTTAAGCTAAATCAAAACAAGTAGACACGAGTGTCTTACATTATGGCCTTATAAAGATGTCGGTGATGGAATAATTGAGGAAGAAAAATACTAATTGGGAATCATTCCTTACTTCATCACAGTTTCAACTAAACATTTCCCCTACTCCACAATCAAAGATACAAAGTCCTATTCCTGTAAATAAGACTGTGTGTTCAGAGGCCAACAAGAGGGAAATGGGTACTATGACTCGTAAAGTTGACAAAGCTACAGAGGAAACATAAGTAGGAGGGCCTTCACAATCTTCAAATAGGGAAACTTCACCTGTGACAAATACCACTCCTGCAAAGGTTCCTTCAAGAAAATCCACAGGTATAAGAGGAAGAAAGTTGGTGTTTCCTTCACCCATTGCAGCTGACAAGGTCAAATCTAGGAGGCCTCTTACCAGAGAAGCTACCAAGCAAGAAATCCCTGTGAAGGATGATGCAGTAGGCATTTTGGCCTAGAAGAAAGGTAAATCCATAGCTATTGAAGAGCCAGTTGAAATTATTGATATCACTACTCCTCAAGAAGAGAGAAATCCCACTTTTAAGAGGCTCAAGAGACAACTTAAAGAGGCAAGAGATGAAGTTGATAGGATGAGAAAGGAATACTTTAGTGTTAGAAGGAAATTTAAGGAAGTGATGGATATTCATCGTAAGTCCATTGAAAAGGCAATTATTTTTGGCTAAAGATTCTTTCCCATCCACAGGCATCTCAGAAATATCTACAGAGAAAACATATATTATCAAGATCAGATCAGAAAGATAAAGGTAGAACTACAACCTTTTAAAGAGAAGTTGTCCAAGAGAAATATGGACATGTTGGCTAAATTTTCTACCAGGAAAAGTTCCAGAGTTAAAAAGTGAAGAAATTGAACCTCCTTAACCAATATTAGTTTTTGACAAGTTTTATTTTCAATGCATTTTGCAATTTTGAGGATGGTTATGCTTTATAAACCATGTTTAGTTGTTGGGATGTTCTCTTCTAGTAATGTACTAAGATTATAAGATGTTACAACAGTTTGGGGCACTGGAGATATTTTTTGGAACACTTTGAGGCTTTATCAAATGAAATAAGCTACTACAGCAGCGCCTGGCACTGCGAACTGGGTGATACAGACAGGCGTTGCAAACTCATTTTTTGGATTTTTGAAGGGAGGAACAATTGCTAGGTGTAAAATATGGATGAAAGTCAGTTGTATGATGGTCAGCTATGAGCAGGGAGGCCACCTGCCAAAGGGAGATGTGCTCAAAGGGGCACTTCATCAACCATAAAGAAGATGTTGAAGACGTTACCAACATTAACCTAAATTTTAGAATTATGTTTTATTTTTGTTGAAAATTTTTAGTCATGCCACCTTTAGGCATAGGAATCCTATGCAGGATTGGTTATTTGAATTGTAAATATGTCAATGACAACCTAGGCTATAAGATAGGCATTGTAATTTTGAAGCAGGGTTCGAATGGTTAGAGAAAGACTCATATTTTAATGTTGTATATGTAACTGAGATATCTCATATTGTATGTACCAGACCCGAGACACCTTGAATAATAAAAATCAATCCTTGTTTTACTTATCATCTTATTTATATCTAATTTTGATTGCAGTCTATTGAATGATTCAATTGGATTAATTATATCTTTGTTGCAATGGAGGATCTGTTGTGATAATGTTTATAATTATATTAGAGTTTCCTCTTTGACTATAAGAAGTTATTGTTTGAGAGGGTTTTTATTCATATTTTTGTCAGTACTATCTGATATAGATGGTAGGCATACTAAATTTTTATTATTCAGTCTTCCACCTATCCACTTTACTTCTAAAATCTTGATCTAAGTTACTCAAAGCCTTATTTATGGTGCATATTTTATGGAGTGAGATGTGACCGACATTATTTTCCTGAGTTTTATTCCATTTTCCACCTTATCATAAAAACTTGTCTTTAACATCCTGATGGGTGTTGAGCTTACACTTTAGCGGTCAAAGTGTGAATTTCAGTGCTAACAGTTTCCTCTGAGATTTTGGAGACAAAAAATCCTCTCAATGGGGAGGTGCGATACATAATGGATCTAAACAAAATAATGGTTGTAATACTTAGTATATGAAAGTTGATTTAGTGATTTATGAAGGTTAGTAAAATAGTAAAAGACATGTTAGAACCTCAAGTTCTGATGGTTCATCCCACTTCAATTGGAGACATTTGGTTAGTCAGTAGACTAGCAATAGTCGGTCGATCAATCGACTAGTTGCTGGAGATAGTCATCTAGGCGGTCGACTAGATAGTTGGTAGGACATTCGACTAGAAGTCAGAGATATTCTATTGATGGATCGACCATTCAAGAAATCAACTATAAGTTGGATGAATAAATGGTCAGGTTGACTTGGTAAGTCAACTAAATGATGTGGCGATGCATATTTTCTAGAATCCATTCCAACCATAGACAATTATATGTGGAAAAGATCTTCCCAATTTCAAGGAAATTGATTAGATATAGAAACTATAAATAAGGGACCCTATGGGTCGATATGCATGTGAAACATGGTGAACATGTGTATCTATCATGCATTATGATGTTATGATCATAATGTGTCATGCTTAAGTGTTGAAATGGTGTCTTTAGACACCACCGATCTTCTCAGGAATATAATTCCTTCATTTATCTCTGCAAATTCCATTATTGTTCCTCTCAAGGTGACCCCCAATCCCCAACATGGTATCAGAGTGAGTTTTTTTACCTCACCTATTTTCTAAAAGTATTACTGAGTTGGATATTATAGTGATTGACTATGAGATGTTGTTGGAGAAGGAAATTTTGGGGTTTAGCGTAGTGACTGAGGCATAAGGAACTAAGGAAGCAAAACGCGCCAAAAAATAAGGAAGACCAACATGACATAAGGGAAAATTAAGAAACACACCAAGAAAGAAGGAAGATCAACGTAGAGTCAAAGCAAGGATGAAGACCAACCACGCGGAAGGCATTTGGAAAGTGGACAAGTTGAGTCCGCTTAGGATTAGGGTTTTTTGAGTCATAATGTATGGGTTTTTACCCAATTTGTAGTATAAATAGAGGATGTATGAGGAATCTAGGGATATCATATATCAGAGATATCATCATTAAACTGTGGCAGGAGAGGAGTACTTTGAGCATCCTTTTGAGTTTTGATTCGAATTCTATATTTTGTTGAGATTTGTAGAGCTCAGATGGAGTCAGAGTTGAGATGTAATTGAGGGTTAGGTCGCAAGTTGTGGAGCTTGGTGCAACGTTGGTTAGCCTCACTATTATTAAACCCTATGATGTGATGCAGACAATTCTATTTTGATGAATAAGAAATAAGAAGAAGATCTTTGTGGACGTAGCCCAGGGGGGGTGAACTGCGGTAAAATGGAGTCTTTGTGTGTGTTATGATGGTTTTATGTGCTTTACAATGAATGAATGAATAAATGAATGCATATGTTAAGGTTTGTTTACAATGTGCACTAGTATAATTATGTAGAATGAATGCTATTGAATGGATAAAATAGTAGATAAGATGGATATTATGGTAGAATGCATGTTAAATTAGAAGAAGAAGTAAAAGGAACATCCACAATCCCTTCCATGACTATAGACATCTGTTTCCTACAGTCACCCATAAGCCATCTCGAGTGAGATTGCACTGTGCACTTTGTGTGCGGTGTAGCCTTCTGGTTGACTAGAAGGGTCGATGGTGATAAGGGTTTTGTTGGAGAACTAAGGTAGAACTCGGGTCAGCCCAAACAATCAAAAAATAGTTCCATTGCCGGTTGGAACTCAAAAGAAAAACCTGGATGGGATTTAATGAAGAAGAATGCAAAGGTAAAAAGGGATGTTTAGGCCATGAAATCCTACAAAGTAAGAGATTGAAATATGGTTAGAGACAAAGTAGCTATAGTTTGCTCAGAAAGACAATAAGGGTTCCAGGTATACACCGCGCCAGTACTTGTAGAGGTATCTGTTTACTAATTTTCATGAATCATATTTTTGCTACTTTCTAGAGTTATTACAGTAGTGGTTATTAATATTGAAGGATACCCATACGACTAATCAGATTAGGAAAATAGTGTGAACTACTGAGAACATTGTGTGATTAGAAAGGGTGATGGGTGTTCTATATGCACTAAAAAGATACTAAAAACCCTTAATTAAATTGTCAACCTGGGGTAAGTAAACTTAGAGTTGTAGCAAAATACATGCGAAAGGTAGAAGGTTGGTAGGAGCATAATCTAACTAATGAAGGTATCTATCTAAGGATAATCTACTCAAGCAAAACTATCTAATGAACAAACCCTACTAAGAAAATTGAAACTAGGTGACCTAAGTACCTTTGGGCCAAGGATCGATGGATAGTTCTAAAGAAGCAAGTAAAAACCCTATTCAAAGATAACTAGTTCAACAATAAGCAAAGGAAAACTACTAAGCATAATAATGAGCAACTAACAAAATCAAACTATTTTAACTTGCCAACCTACATTCAATGAGAAACTACCCTATGCAAGCAAATAAATAAACAAGCAAGCAAAAACACCTATCTAACCTATTAAAGAAAATAGAAACGCAAGAAAAGACACCTAACTAACCTACTAAATAAATAGACAAGTAAGTAAAGACACCTAACTAACCTACTAAAGCAAAAGACGACTATCTAACCTACTAAAGAAAATAGACAAGTAAGCAAAGGAAACTAACTACTGCAAGTAATCAAAGTAAAACTTCTCATTGAACAACTATCTAGCCTAAGAGGCAAGTGGACTAAATGCTTGATGAAAAACTATTTCTAATGCATGAAAGGAAATCTAAGAGGCAACTGGACTAAATGTTCAATGCAAAACTATTTATAATGCATGAAAGGAAATCTATTTTATTGAAATCTAGAAGAACTACCATGTAATGCTTAATCTATGATGAGAAAAATACTATCTAATAAAGCAAAGTCTATCTATCTTATAGCAACAATAAAACTTTATTCTAATCTATGAAAGCAAGAAACTATATCTATGAAAACAGGAAAACTATCTTTTAACCTATGACAATTCAAATATAATGCTGGTGGTTGTGTGAATGTCTTCGGTGTCGGATAATATCTCAATGGCACTTGACAACAAAGGACAATTCCAATGATATAAGCTCAACACTAATCTCAATGGAAAAATGAAAGGTATGGATTAAACAATCCAATGAACAATCCAATGAGAGTTTAGCCATGACAAAAATAATGTTAAATACCCTGCATATTCATGTATAAAGCATCAAAAACATAACGAGATCATCATTATACTTCTACACTATGTAAGCAAAACTAGATTCAACCATTAACTAAGAAATATAATTGCATTTTAATTCTAGGAAAGGAAATTGCGTAAAATAAAACTATGCTATGTCTACTCCAACCATTCAAACTGCAATAAGGAAATAATTAAAAACATAAATTAAACTATGATATTAAAAAGTAAATTAACAATCTACATTAACCAACAACTAATTAAATGAGATCTATATAAAACTGAAGTAAGCAAGCTATAATAAAAAACTGGAATTAAATCTATCCATCCATCAAATCCCTGTCAAAGAAAACCCAAATCAATCTCTGTTCTTTTCTAATTAAACTCTATTTTAAACTTGACTATAAAATCATAAATCAAAGCATAATCTAACATCGAATTTCATATGGGGTTAGTATAGAGACTTGCAATTATGTTCCTAATCTATGATATCAATGCATGCTAACACATCTCATCATCCTAACTTGCAAAAGAGAATCAAAACAATTAAGCTACAACAAACTAGTTAGCACAATAAAAATATGCATGTACAAAAAATAAAAGAGAACAATTAAATTAGGAAATACATAAAAAAACACGAAGACAGTTACCAGACCGTTGGTGGGCCCCCCAACAAGTCGTGGTCACTCTCTAAAAGCACACCACAAGCTCAACAAGATGAATTCACCATTAAAACTTGAAAACACAGTTCTGGCATAATTCTGGCAATGTAAAATATCAAAACAAAGAAAAAACAAGTTTGTCTCCAATACATTGGTTCTTCTACTTGGTTAACAATCTTCTGACCATCCTAGTGGTATTTATAAGCTTACAGACCAAGTGGTCTACCATAGGAGGGTTAAACCACTTCTAATTTTGGCAAATTACAATAAATGATGCCCTAACTGATAAAGCAGAGCGAGCCAATAATCACCCTCTTTGAACAACTGACACTGAGTTGTCTAGAGCTTAGTAGCTGGAGGGGGAAATTATGAACAAAACCCACGTGCCCGATTTTCCCCAATACCTTAACCGCCAAGTCACCCTACATTTTTGTGAAATGCACAGTGCTAGACAGAGTGCCAGATCAAGTGCCAGAACGAGTACTGGAAGGAGTGCCGGATCAGGTGCTAGAAGCAGAAACGTGGTGCGTTTTTTCCCCGTAACACCAGAAAAACGTGAATTAGATCTTGCTAATCATAAAACATGATGAATTTTACGTAATACAATCATTAAACATGAATCACACGTACCTTATGTCGATCATACCGTTTTATCATAAAATTCTTCAAAAAGCTCCTTTAAAATATGAAAAACACATATGTACATGCGGAAAAAGTGTATAATAACCGTCATAAAAGTGATCATATCTCTGGCCCAACATTACCCCCACACTTATGATTTTGTAGGTCCCACTGCAAACAAAAAGAAGTTACCCCTCATGACTAGGCTTGCTGAGGAGGATCGGCTTTGGAAGCTTCTCCTTATTGCTATGAAGACTTAGCCTTGTGCCTCTTGTGTTGATTCAATTGTTCTCTAAGGCTGTGGTTAGATTTGGTCATCTCATCGACCAATCGTTGAAGAGAGTTAACTTTTGTTTGAAGGACTGGATTGTCATGATGAAGGTGTTTATCTATTGTCTTCCTTTCCTCCAACTGTTGGAGAAGCTGATGGTTTTCCTTTTGTAGCTCCTCTATAGTTGGGGCATAATCGGTGATCTCCAAGGAAGGCTTAGATCCTTTGAGGGATGTGGACAATCTATCATTTTTAGGATCTAGAGTGGGCATGGGTGAAGTAGGAGTGATGGGGGATCGATAAGGTGAGGTAGGTTATGATTTTTCTTTCCTTAGTGGCTCTAATCCATCCGCAGAAACTTCCCTAAGTTTCTTATGAGGGTTCTCAAGGTCGAAGGACACTTGGATAGGATCCGAAGTAGGTGGAGGTTTTGCATAAGGCTCAGTTCTTATGCTCTGGGTACTCTTCTGAAAGGGTGCTTTACCAAATCAATTGGCTCCCCTCTTGTTTGTGGGAATGATGGGAAAGTATTGTTGCATTACTTATAGGATCTTTTTAGTTGTAGAATCAAGAGAGAGTGAAGGCATTGTGGGGTTAACAATAGGCTTCTTTTGGTCTTTGCTCTTGGTATTTTTACCTGATGAAGAAGTAGGGATATCAACAAGATTTTGGTATTGTTCTAACAAAGAGAGGGTTTGTGCAAAGGTGTTTGGAGATCTTGGAGAGCAAGGCTTGGATGGAGAGATAGTTTTTAGGCTAAGTGGATTTTTGCCGGTCTTAACTGTCAAGTGAGGGTTTGCAAATTGGTAGATAAAGGCATCCCAATTTTTCCCCTGTTTCTATAGTTTGGAAAGAATGAGGAGTTTGATCAAGCCATGGTGGAAGAGATTATTGTGGGGGTTAGTCACATTTTTCCTCACTTGAGAAGACATATTCTCCAAGATTTTGAGAAAATAGAAGGGGAAGTTCAAGGGTGTTTTGAACAGAAAATGAGCCAGCAATCTAAAATGACAAGCTTTGAAAGTAGAGTATCTACCTTCACATGTAATTAACCTTTTGATGGTGATGAGGGGATTGACCAATTATGCCTTTATCCACTCCTTAGAATACCCTTTTTCTCCTGAAATGCTCTCGAATTCGGGCTTAAACACCCTATCATAACTTGAGTGCGACAATTGGTGGTTTTTGAACCATCTATCTCCCATTCTTGGGAGCTTTGTTGTTGCTGCAATGGATTCTTCTGTGACTTCAAAGGTAAGAGACCCTACATGTGTTGTATTACCATCAAAATCAACTACAAATTGCATGGAGAGGCTGTCATCGTGGCCCTGTAAGCTAGACAAAAATGCCCCCCAGCCTGTGCTCAAAAGCACCTCCCTGTACTGTGCAAATTTGGGAATGGAAAACAAGTTTGTATATGAGGAGGGTTCATATCTCCTGGGCATTGTGACAGAGGTGAATTGTACCAGGAAAGGGCGTGATCGAGCCAATAGATGGCACAAATTGGGCACGGTCTAATCATGATTTGAACAGGGGATGAATTGGCAGAGGTTGGGTGCGATTCCTTAATGCAAGGCAGAGAAAAATGGCAAGGGAAAATGAGATAATAAAGTGCCCAACCCGATTTTGGATGCACTTATGGTGGAGTACGTTGCACACATGTGTGTGCGAGATGCCATGTGTGGGAAATTCGAATTTGATGGCATGCTTTTGGGTAATGTAATGATGTGTGGTTAGATCAATGTCCAAGTCTTTGGACTTGGACATTTGATCATAAACATATGAAACATCTTTAATCAATGCCTGCAACCAATTCAATTGAATGATTGAGTTCTGGTTACCTGGAATCTACGACAGTTACTGGAGTGTATGGCACTTCGTTTGGCACCTCAAACGACATCTCATATGACACCTCATACGATACTTCATCCGATACCTCTGTGTTAAGTTTATTTTCACCTCTTATAATGGATAGGCTGCAAATTTGAAGTGTTTTTGACAATCACAATAGTTAATGAGCAGAGGCAAAATGCTCCATGCTCACTTAATCTTCTTGCATATGACATATAATGTCAAAAACCTATAATGAACAAGTTATAGCAAGTATAAAAATGTATTGTCAAACCTACAATATGCGGCTTGTAATGAAACGATAAATCGATAAAGAGTGGTTTGTTAAGTAAGTGTTCAATAATTTATATCACATAAGAGCTAAGCATTTCAAAAATAACATGACTATCAATGTAATAACCTGTATCATAGAAATAATACAAAAATCCTTGCAAATATCTACTTCTCTAGGCAATGATCATTTGCCAGCTCATGAAACTCTCCCCCACACCTAAGTATTGTGACACCTCACAATCAAAAGTATAGGAAACTAGTCAGTATCCCCCAATAGCCGAAGATTTATAGTATGTCAAGTATAAAGATAAAATTTCACAAATTTCTCTGACAAGACAGTTAGAAGATGGCCCCACCTATAGGATAAGATATCCTATATATAGACAAGAAGAGGTAGGCAAGATAGTTTCAACATAGTCTTAGAGTTATTTCCCAATGGCAAGTGTATGAGATTCATTAACCTTAGCTTAAGCACACATATTTCATGTCATCTTTGTCTGCAGGTAATGTCGTACATTAGGACAAGTTTAAATTTATTATTTATTTTTGTCAGATTATCATCCTCGCTAGGTAGAATGCCCTGTTGCTAGCAAGCCTATTCAGTACTCCAACGAGTTTACCTAGTCATACCATAGGCCGGTACCCACTGCCAGCAGACCTGTTCAGTATCCCGGTGGGTTAGCCTCTTAAACCCTCAGAGACTGGCCCTCCATCCTTTAAGATTTTGGTATAAGATTGCTTATGCAAGAAGATGGGGGAACAACTCTGAAAACAACTATTTCTTCCCCCTTTTTTTTCAATTGGGATGGTATTTATGTTAGAGGATGACTTTCCGTTATATTACTTAGTGATTCTCCCGATGTAAGGGGTACTTAAGTGGATGTAGCCTATCTAAAGATATGATATAATCAAGCTATTTAGTGTGTAGTGGATGGTACCATTGAGAAAGAACAGAAAGGTATCTCTAGGCTCAACTTACTTTCTTCCTTTGTAGTTATTGTGATGTTTCCATGACTAATCGCTCATTAGACCTCCTTGTTACTATTTGATAAAGACACTTGACTCACTTACTCAAGTTTCCTGGAAAAACTGTACGAGAGACCTCTAGGCTTGATAGTTATGGTATCACTTCCTTATACAGTGGTGAAGAGTTTCAAGAGAAATTACTTTAGAATGCCAAAAGATGAAAATTTTTCAAAAATATGGCTAATTACAGTAAGTCAATATTCATTTGATGCTTTAACATACACAAAATTCAATTATAACAAATGTTTTGAGGAAAGATCCTTGAAACTGTGTATTCCTGGTGGAATAAATAGTTATAGAAATATCTAGAATTTCCTTATTAACAAAATTCAAAAACTATTTACATATGTACAGTAGGAAATTCAGAAAAATTTTCAAGAACAAGGGGGGACTTCCCCATCTACTAGGGCCAATGCCTTGTCAGTTGACATGACCTGTAGAAAATCCTCTCTGGAAATGGGCTTATGATAAAACTTAAGTCAGTGTCCATTTACCACAAAGGAGACTTGTCCATCGTCAATTGTTTTAATTTTTACAGCTCCATTGTCATATACAATGTCTACCTCGTAAGGGCCCAAACACCAGGTGGTGAGTTTTCCTTTGAAGGTTTTGAAATGAGAATCAAACAACAAGGCCCAATCACCAGGATGGAAGTGCTTCTTCTTAATAAACTTGTCATGCCACTTGCTCCTTTGGTTTTGGACTAATATCGTCCGTTGGATGGCATCTTGTCTGATTTCATCCAACTCATTTAGTTGTAGGGCTCGTTTCTTTCGAGCCTTGTCTAGGTTCAATCTTAATTCTGAGGCAATACAGAAGGTCCTTACTTGGAATTCTATAGGTAAAAGTACTTGTTTCCCGTACACTAGATCATAAGGGGTATGCCCAGTGGTATTTCTCCAGGTATTCCAATATGCCCACAAAGCCTTTGGGAGCCTATCAGCCCAATCTCAGTGATGTAATTGAACAGTATTGGTCAAGATGGCTTCCAGAACTTTGTTTGTAGATTCTACCTGACCATTGGCTTGCGAGTGATATGGAGAAGATTTACAATGTTTAATGCCATATTTCTCTGTTAGCTCTTTCATCATCTTGGAAGTAAATTGAGTGCCTTGGTCGGTAACAATTTCACGAGGGAAACCGAAGCGGGTAATGATGTCTTCATAGATAAATTCAACAACGGACTTCTTTGTAGCCCTAAATAGGGATTTTGTCTCTACCCATTTGGTGACATAGTCCATACAAACCAAAATATAGTTCTTCCTACAGGACATGGGTGAAATTGGTCCTACAAAGTCGAGCACCCATTTTTTGAAGGGTTCTATCATAAATTGGGCCTGGAAAGGCATTTTATCAGATGATGTAGGTCTTCCTATCCATTGGCAACTATCACAAATCCTCACATACTTGGCAACATCTTTAAAAATGTTATGCCAATATTAACCTGAATGTAACACCTTAAATGTTGTACACTTGTCAGAAAAATGGCCACCACATGGTCCATCATGACAGCTTCGTAGTATATCAGGTACCTCATCCTCTTGAACACATCTACGAATAATCAAATTAGGACCTGTGCGAAAAATATCATGACCAACCCAAGAGTAATTAGCACTTTGTGTAATAATTTTTTGCTTTTCATGAGGTGACAAATGAGACGGTAACTTCCTAGTGGCTAGATAGTTTTACATATCCACAAACCATGGGGTATTGATAGAAAGGGAAAAGAGGTACTCATCTAGGAAACTATCATCTACAGGGATATCGTCATCCTCATTTTTTATTCCGGAAAGAAAGTTAGCTACTACATTATCCTTTCCAGGTCGTTCAAGCATAGTAATATTAAATTCTTGCAATAACAAGAGCCACCTAGTCACTCGGCCATTAGTTATAGGTTTTTTCATGAGGAATCTAATGGCGGAATGGTCGATGTGTACAAATACTTTATAACCTGTAATGTAATGACAAAATTTGTTGATAGCATGAACAACTACCAAGAATTAATTCTCGATGATTGTGTAGTTTAACTCAGCGGGGGACAAGTTCTTGCTTACAAAATAAATGGCATAGGACTATTGGTCCTCTTTCTACCCTAATACCCATCCTATTGTGGTGTCAGATGCATCAGTGGATATATGAAATGGGAGATTCCAATTGATCCCTCTAAGAACTGGTGCCACAGACAACTTAGCTTTCAGGGTTTCAAAGGCAGTTTGACACTACTCAGTCCAAACAAAATCAACATCTTTTATCAACAATCCAAACATAGGTGGAACAATCTTTGTAAAATTTTCAATAAACCGTCGGTAATATCCGACATGTCCAAGAAAGATTCTCACCTCTTTCTGAGTCTTGGGGGGTGGAAGTTTGAAAATGACCTCAATCTTTGCAGGATCAACTTTTATCCCTTCAGATGAAACATGATGTCCTAGAACCACTCCTTTAGTTAACAACATTTTTCACTTTTCATGGCTTAGAGATAGGTTCATTTCCTGACATCTGATGAGGACTTTTTCTAAGTTGTCTAAGGCTTCCTGGTAAGTGTTTCCATAGACTGTGAAGTCATCCATGTAGACCTCCACACAATCATGAATAAGATCGACAAATATCCCTAATATTGCTCGTTGAAATGTGGTAGGGTAATTACACAATCTGAATGGTAAGAACCTATAGGCATAGGTGCCCCAAGGGCAAGTAAAGGTAGTCTTGTCCTAGTCCTCGGGTGCTATAAGAATCTAATTGTACCCGCTCTACCCATCTAGAAAGGAGAAATAATTATTTTCGGACAAGGTATCTAGAACTTGGTCAATGAAAGGAAGAGGAAAGTAGTCTTTCAAAGTGTCCTTGTTGAGTTCCCAGAAATCAACACAGATTTTCCATTTCCCAATCACTTTCTTTGGAACCACTACAAGCGGGGATACCCACTTACTGTCGGATATGGGATAGATGAATCTGACATTTAACAACTTTTGGATTTCCTCCTTGACTATGTCTTTGAGTGTTGGGTTCATCCTTCTCTAGGGTTGCCTAACATGTGTTAATTCCCCCTGGGTATATATGTGATGGATGCATGTGTCAGGGTGTATACCCTTCATGTCAGTGTATTCTCAGGAAAATGCTCCTGATTGTTCTTTAAGGATATCTACTAACTATTTTTGTTGTTCTGCATCTAGCCTAGAGTTTATATGTAAACATTTCCCTGGGCTAATCTCGTAGGGCATAGTATAAGACATGGCAGACTCATCTATTTCAAAAATAAAAGATGTCGAAGAAAAAATGGATGGGTCTAATTGTTCTTGAAATTCTTCCCCAAACATAAACTCGAATTGGGGAAAAGATTGTGGAAAATACACACAGGTGATAGCATAAATGAACTAGTTTAGAACATTTTTTGTTGTGTGTTCCTGAAGTTCCCTTGCATGGTCACTAGGCAATATGGGTTCTTCCCAGTCTTCATTCTCGTATGGGAATTCAAGAAACCATAGGTTCTCCATAATAGGTTGAGTTGGAGGGTAAATGGTGAACTTTTGGATAGAGAGACCATTTGAGATGGTCATTTCTCCTTCTCTACAGCCAATAAATGCATTGGTTGTGGCTAGCCAAGGCCTTCCCAAAATAACGGGATGGACTTTGGTAGGATCCTTTGAATGAATGACAAGAAAATCTACAGGGTACTCCCATGAGGCTAAGGTAACCATGATATCATCTAAAATCCCTTTAGGTATAACCCTAGTCTTATCTGCTAATTCCAAAATGGTTGGGGTAGGCCGAAGGAGAGGTTGTAACAGTAATTGTTCCAAGGTAGTAGCGATCATACCATTTATGGCTTCCCCTAGGTATATGAGAGTGTTTCCAATGGAGACCTTATTAATAGTTATAGTCACTATGGGGTTCCTTGGGTTCCCATATTTTTCTAGTTTTGGCTGCTCTGATATGTACTCATAGAGTCCTCTTATCAAGTGTATTGTACTATAGATCAGAATGTCTTTAATGTATTGAAGCAGGGGAATCTTGACACAAATATTTTTCAATTCATTCAAAATGTCAAATTTCGGTCAGGTGGTTGGTTTCTCGATTACCAATCGGTCTGGATAAGGAGGGACCTTCATAATTTGTGAAGGTTCATTTTGGGGAAGCTTGGGTTCTTGATTCTTTGGGATAATAACATCTTCCCACCTAGTTTCATCCATGGGTTGTTTGGTGATTTCTTCTTATTCTTCTTCCTGGATGACTACTGAAGGTCTCTGCCTCTCCAGAACTTTTCCCGGTCTTAGTTGAATTTCCTGTAATGGAACATGAGTAATAACATATGTTGGGAAAGCCTAAATCTCAACGTTGTGAAGAGGTTGATGGGGATTATTATTAGGATTCAAAACTAGTTGTGTCGGTAATAATGTCGGTTTTGGGGAGCTTGCATTTTGATATTGTAGCGTTTGTTGTTGTGGGATAGGAGGTAATGATGGTGGAACAAAACCTGGCAAAATTTGTGGAGTGTTCGGTGGGAACTGAGGATAAGGATGGTTGGACATAGGGATAGGTGGAACAAAACCTTCCACTTGTGTCCTCCCCTCCATCCTTGAATCCAAGGATGTTGGTACTAAGTATACCAGTTTTTCCAACCTGGTGGGTTCCACTGTTGTTGTTGTTGATAATAGGGTGGAACTTGAGACTATAGATCTGAGTATGTGGGTTGATTCCTAGGTTTTCATGGCCTCCTAGGTGCATAAGAATACTCCCCAGGATCTCCACTCCTATAGATGGCTAATAAACCAGGCAATGAAGGAAATTTTTTGGTCACATGGTCTTCTGTACATAAGCCACAAATTGAAATGTTATCTAATGGGCATTCCCTTGAGGAATGCTTCCTCCTGCATCTTGGGCAATATATGCTCATTGCTGCATTTTCCTCCTCCTGTTTATTTTTTATTTTAAGGGTGTCCAACTGGGAACCTATTGTGCTTAAGATGTCTGTCTTGAATTTTTCTAGAAGGTTCCCTATCTCTTCTTTTGTGATACCACCTGAACTAATTGGTTTTAAGTTTCTGTTGTAAGGGTCCCGAACATTCTTTCTTGTTTTGGCTCTACTCCTTGAGTAGTTTTTACACATTTCACATATTTTAGCAAAAGGTTTATGAGAGATGTCACCTAATGCCATCAGGTTAAGCATTTATAGATATTCTTCTGAAATTCCCTTAAGGAAAAGATCCCTAATTGCATCTTCTGGGAGGTCATGGTATTTTGACCTCTAGGATATGTAACCAAATCTTTCCATATAATCTTCAAGGGTCTAGTCTTCTAATTGTTTTATTTTAAAGATGTCATTACGAGACTCTTTGGTCTTGCAGTAGTCTTGGTATTTCTTAAGAAATATGTCTTTCATGGCTTCCCAAGACCTAATACTGGATTCTCCCAACCCCATGAACCATCTTAGTGCAGAGTCTTTGAGGGTGGCAGGAAAGAGTTTTAATTTTTGGGCATCTTGTATGTAGTTGTATCTCTTACACAAGATGTCAAATTCAAATAGGAAGGTTTCTGGATATTCATTGTTTTTACCATAAAAGGTAGGCAGTGTTGAGAGAGGAATATTCTTCATGTTGACATTTGGAGTGGTGTCCAAAATTGGAAATCTGAAAGTAGTTTTGGCTTGGTTTCCAGTTTCTTCTTCCTCCCTGTGTCTTACATTGTTATGGTCTTCCTGATTATCCATATTGGTTTGGTTTCCAAAAAGAGAGTACCAAAGTGGTTTTATCTTTGAAGAGAACAAAGTTTCTCTTTGATGGAAAGGTCTTCCTACTGATTGGATGTCTGGGACTCTACTTAAGCTGGTTGAGACTATTGGTGCCAAATATTTTGTGTCAATTTGAGAGATAATCACATTGGTTGAAATACCAAACAAAAGATTCACTTGTTCAGGGTCTATGATATCTTCAAAATTAGGATTTCCTAGCGGTGGCGTAAAAACAAAGGTTGTATTGTTTGGTTTTGTGGAAGATTCGAGTGATCTTGCCTCCTTCCCAGTATGATTGATGCTTCAATTTCTTGTTCTATAGTGCTCCCTGTATTAGTCTCTTTAGAGACTATTTTATCTCTTTGAGTTGAGCTAGCTCCTATTTTTAGGTATCATTCTACGGATTTTATAAGCGGAACGTTCCTTCTCCCAAAGAGATCAGAAGGAACCTTGGTTGAAAGGTATGATTTTGATTTAATGTATCTACCTTGTGGGTCTCTAGGCCTATTCATGAAAGAAATCAAAAAACAAAAAGAAAAAGATACCATTTGATTCCTAGGTCTATTCATGAAAAATAAAAACAAAAAGAAAAACTACCATTGGGTTTGGGGGAACCTGTTGTAGTAGATGTGCAGGTTCTTACTTCTCGTCTTAAATTTCCCCCACCACCAAAATAATTCTAAGGTCTAGAAATGATCTAATTCCTAACTACTTCTTACCTTGAGACAACTCCCCGACAACAACGCCAAAAAATGATGGGTGTTCTATATGCACTAAAAAGACACTAAAAACCCTTAATTAAATTGTCAACCTGGGGTAAGTAAACTTAGAGTTGTAAAAAAATATATGCCAAAGGTAGAAGGCTGGTAGGAGCATAATCTAACTAATGAAGGTATCTATCTAAGGTTAATCTACTCAAGAAAAACTATCTAATGAAAAAACCCTATTAAGCAAATCGAAACTAGGTGACCTAAGTACCTTTTGGCCAAGGATCGATGGATAGTTCTAAAGAAGCAAGTAAAAACCCTATTCAAAGAAAACTAGTTCAATAATAAGCAAAGGCAAACTACTAAGCATAATAATGAGCAACTAACAAAATCAAACTATTTTAACTTTCCAACCTACATTCAATGAGCAACTACCCTATGAAAGCAAATAAATAAACACGCAAGCAAAAACACCTATCTAACCTATTAAAGAAAATAGACAAGCAAGAAAAGACACCTAACTAACTTACTAAAGAAATAGACAAGTAAGTAAAGACACCTAACTAACCTACAAAAGAAAAAGACGACTATCTAACCTACTAAAGAAAATAGACAAGTAAGCAAAGGCAACTAAGTACTGCAAGTAATCAAAGTAAAACTTCTCATTGAACAACTATCTAGCCTAAGAGGCAAGTGGACTAAATGATTAATGCAAAACTATTTCTAATGCATGAAAGGAAATCTAAGAGGCAACTGGACTAAATGCTCAATGCAAAACTATTTCTAATGCATGAAAGGAAATCTATTTTATTGAAAGCAAGACGAACTACCATGTAATTCTTAATCTATGATGAGAAAACTACTATCTAATAAAGCAAAGTCTATCTATCTTATAGCAACAATAAAACTTTATTCTAATCTATGAAAGCAAAAACCTATATCTATGAAAACAGGAAAACTATCTTTTAACCTATGACAATTCAAATATAATGTTGGTGGTTGTGTGAATGTCTTCGGTGTCGGATAATATCTCGATGGCACTTGACAACAAAGGAAAATTCCAATGGTATAAGCTCAACACTAATCTCAATGGCAAAATGAAAGGTATGGATTAAACAATCCAATGAGAGTTTAGCCATGACAAAAATAATGGTAAATACCCTGCATATTCATGTATAAAGCATCAACAACATAACGAGATCATCATTATACTTCTACACTATGTAAGAAAAACTAGATTCAACCATTAACTAATAAATATAATTGCATTTTAATTCTAGGAAAGGAAATTGTGTAAAATAAAACTATGCTATGTCTACTCTAACCATTCAAACTACAATAAGGAAATAATTAAAAACATAAATTAAACTATGATTTTAAAAAGTAAATTAACAATCTACATTAACCAACAACTAATTAAATGAGATCTATATAAAACTAAAGGAAGCAAGCTATAATAAAAAACTGGAATTAACTCTATCCATCCATCAAATCCCTATCAAAGAAAACCCAAATCAAACTCTGTTCTATTCTAATTAAACTTTGTTTTAAACTTGACTATAAAATCATAAATCAAAGCATAATCTAACATCGAATTGCATATGTGGTTAGTATAGATACTTGCAAGTTTGTTCCTAATCTACGAGATCAATGCATGCTAACACATCTCATCATCCTAACCTGCAAAAGAGAATCAAAACAATTAAGCTACATCAAACTAGTTAGCACAATAAAAATATGCATGTACAAAAAATAAAAGAGAACAATTAAATTAGGAAACACATAAACAAACATGAAGACAATTATCAGACTGTCGGTGGGACCCAAGGAATTTGTGGTCACTCTCTAAAAGCACACCACAAGCTCAATAAGATGAATTCACCATTAAAACTTGAAAACACAGTTTTGTCATAATTCTAGCAATGTAAAATATCAAAACAGAGAAAAAATGAGTTTGTCTCCAATACACTGGTTCTTCTACTTGGTTAACAATCTTCTGACCATCCTAGTGGTATTTATAAGCTTACAGACCAAGTGGTCGACCACAGGAGGGTCAAACCACTTCTAATTTCGGCAAATTACAATAAATGATGCCCTAACTGATAAAAAAGAGAGAGCCAATAATTTCCCTCTTTGAACAACTGAAACTGAGTTGTCTGGAGCTTAGTATTTGGAGGGGGAAATTATGAACAAAACCCACATGCCCGATTTTCCCATCAATGGCCGCCAATACCTTAACTACCAAGTCACCTTTCATTTTTGTGCAATACGCAGTGTTGGACAGAGTGTCGGATCAAGTGCTGGAACGAGTGCTGGAAAGAGTGTCGGATCAGGTGTCGGAAGAAGAAACATGGTGTGTTTTTGCCTTGTAACACCAGAAAAATGTGAACTAGATCTTGGTAATCATAAAACATGATGAATTATACGTAATACAATCATTAAACATGAATCACATGTACCTTATGTCGATCATACCATTTTATCATAAAATTATTCGAAAAGCTCCTTTAAAATATGAAAAACACATATGTACATGCGACAAAAGTGTATAATAACCATCATAAAAGTGATCATATCTCGGGCCCAACAAAGGGTTAATAATAAATTTACGCGCGCAATAGATTTCTTGTTGGACAATATTACTACAGGGTTTATTACTAAATTTGCAGTTGACATAACAAATTCATATACTGTTGCATAGAAGGTTTTCTTGAAGGGACCCAAAGGAAGGTAGATTAGGTCTCTTTACATGTTGATAAATATCTTATTACATGATAAAGGTGTGATGACCATGGAAGCATACAACTATATCATTCTGCGTGCATGGGGGAGTTGGGGGAAACACTAATGAATATATGAGATATGGAGAAGGCTCTGGAGAGTAGCCAGAAGAAGGAAGCAATGGACCCCATCATGATGGATGTTGAACAGAACAAGGAAATAATAAGGAAAGAAGGTGTGACGTGCAGTGGACGACCCTACCAGTATAATATGAATAGCAAGAAGAGGGTAGTAGCCGATTGAGAGGGATTGAACAATGATGAGGAAGAGATAGAGGATCTCCACACTATGGGGCATATTGAGGATATCTTGCATGCCACATATGAGAGGAAATCCAGAGGTCATGGATCTAGCACAAAAGAAGGCTCTCCATTCCAAATTCAAACTAGTGTGGAACCCACAACCCTATGTGCGACTAAGACATTTGAACAAGAAAAAATGGTTAACCACCAAGTGATTAGTGGTAGAAGGATTTTTACGGGACGTGGGTCTAGTAGAAACTCAAGCATAAGTGTAATTTCAACAAGTAGAAATCATATATCTACACCACACAAAGGTGGTAGTACAACAAACTTGACAATGGAAGGACACAATCCAATTATTAGGTCACCATAATTTCGAGGAGAGGGGCCAGATGACCTAGAGAAGCATATTTTCATTTATGAGAATATTTGGGCAGCCAAACTGATTACAGATGAAGATACAAAGGTTGCACAAATGATAATTACATTTAGAGATTGCGCATTAGACTAGTACATGGGTCTCGCAGTAAAGGACCCAACAAGAGTGCCTACAAATGTAACAGAGGTAAAGAGGCAATTAATCAATGAATTTCAAAAACCGAGTTCAGAGGATCAGTGTATGAATGAAATGATAGATATGAAGAATACACCAGGAGAATCGGTCTGGGAGGTGGACCAGAAGTTCAAGAGGATAAAAGGTAAGTTGAAGTACCCTATTACTAATATGCAACATATACAATTATTTGTTAATTCTTTATTTCCACACTTAAAGTATCCTTTGAGGAAGTAGAAATTACAGAGTCAGGATGAGGCTCTGCAAGAAACCCTACAGTTAGAGGAAAATGTGTATAAACAGATAGATCCAACTATGGAATAACTGAAACAAGACTTGAAGAACTTAACATTCTAGTTAAATTAGAATAAGGGAAAGGAAAAGAGGGAAGATGTTTGGTGTACAATGTGCAAGACAAAAGGCCATCACAAGAATGAGTGTCCATTATTTACATAGTATATTGGATTGGGCATGCCAAACCCTTTATCTTCAGGAGGGCAATGGTGTGAGATTTGTAAAACACATGGGCATGATCCTTATCATTTCCCCCTGATGCACAAGTATCAAACAATATCGAAGAGTACATTTGTAATTTTTTTAATTCAATTGGACATGAAGATAAGGACTACAGAACATTGGAAATGATGAAAGAGAGGATTTTAGATACATATAAGGTGCAGGTTGAACACATAATAGGAAAACATGCACAACAATCACAATATAACAACGTGAAAACACCATTGTATAATCTTGCACAACAGTTTCAAGAATAATCGTAGTATAATAATGCACAACAATTTGGAGCACCATCGCAACAGTGCGCAACACCACCACAGTACAATAATGCGCAACCAAAGTACAATCAAGGACCTCAGTATAATACATTGCACGAAGATAATCAAGGAAACATAAGAGGCTTAAGGGGAGGTGGTCGTGGAGGAAGAGGCTTTGGAGGATTTCAAGGACCAGTAGTTTGTCACAACTGTCAGAAACCATGGCACTATCCCAGAGACTGTCTGTAATACCCTTGTTTACCCTATTTTGTAAATATAACTATAACTAGACAAGAGACTATGGAAGACTAGATATGTGTGAATGTTTGATTTGATGAACCTTTGTATAAAAGGTCAATGTATGTATTTTTTGTTATTAATAGAAAATGGATAAGTGTTGCATAACTACTAAAAGAAAGGGTTTTCCAAGATAGACCATGGATTCTATGAGAGATATGGTGAGGGGAACCTGAAATGGTTGAGATGACCCCCCCCCCCCC
>ML783595.1:139284-181361 GCA_009831015.1 Picea engelmannii
AAGCTATATATACACGATACAAAGAAGAGAAGGGTTGTTGTTGCTGTTGGAATTTGTTGTGGTTGTTGTTGGTGAAGGTGATTCATGTGTGAAGAAGGAGGAGAGTGCAGCAGCTGAATTGAACAGAAGAGGATCTGTGCAGTGAATGGGTATGGCGCACAGAGCATAAAAGGCAAAAGAACAGACAGTGCAAGTGATGTGTGCAAGAAGGCAATGAGGCAGACAAAGTAACGAAATGCAGCAGAATAGTGATGAGTCTGGTAAGCCATTGTTGAACATTATATCACTGTAATAAGTTTGAGTAACATAGATTTTTATATTTCAGGGTGGTTGGGAGGTGCTCGGGAGGACTGTTGTCCTCAGAGGTTCAAGTGGCTGCTTGAACACAGGGAGTTGTAGCTTCCATCTGGTTGCAGCCAGAGAAACCAGGGTGGCAGGGTGGTGCAAGGGAGAACTATTGTTCTCTGTTATACAGGTTGGTTGCATGTATGATTGGAAGTTGGTGCTTCCATCCAGTTGGTGCTGGAAACACTCAGGGAGTTGGTGCTTCCTTCTAGTTGGTGCTAGAGAAACCAGGGAGTTGGTGCTTCCTTCTAGTTGGTGCTAGAGAAACCAAGGAGTTGGTGATTCCTTCTAGTTGGTGCTAGAGAAACCAGGGAGTTGGTGCTTCCTTCTAGTTGGTGCTAGAGAAACCAGGGAGTTGGTGCTTCCTTCTAGTGGGTGCTACAGAAAACAGAGAGTTGGTGCTCTCAGCAAGTTGCAGCTTGCAAAACAGAGGTTGTAGCCTCATTATGAGTTGGTGCTCATAAGTATGATAATGTAAAGAATGTAATTATTACTTATCATATAAAGAAAAAGAGGTTTTTACCCTGTATGGGTTTCCATGGAAAATATATGTCTTTGTGTTTCTCATATATGTGACTTATGTTGAATGTGCCAGTATTTATTTCCCTGCATTATTGTGATCATCATTCAGTGTTTCTGCAAAGAGTTTTAAAAGAAGCGTAATTGTTTAAGCTCGGTAACAACTGATTCACCCCCCCCCCCTCTCAGTTGTCCAACAAACACTCTGGAAGAAGCAGAACATNCCCCCCCCCCCCCTCTCAGTTGTCCAACAAACACTCTGGAAGAAGCAGAACATCAATCTCATCTAGCCATCATTTCACAAACTACTACTCCATAGGTACCAAAGGATAAAATACCCAGAAAGGATACCTCCCCTTCGATCTCTGAAGTCTCAGCTGAGGATTTCCAGGTATATAAGAAAAGGCCAAAAACTAGTGATACAACTGCCAGTTCTAGTGAAGAAGAGACCTAGTCCACTAAAGTTATGCAAGGGGATAATTCACCTCTTGCCTCAAGCAGCCAATAGATCATGTCTACTTCTTCATCCAATAAGTAGAATGACACCTCACTGATCAACCAACCAACTAAAGGGGCTGTAAAGTTGAGTATTTTTTAGAAATACGATATGATTAAGAAGAAAAATGAAAGGTTGTCCAGCAACACTTATGATCAATTATGGAAACAAACATCAAAAACACAACATAGTCTATTGTCTTCTTTCGACACGGAAAAGGGGAGAATGTACATAGCATTTCTGCAGGCACAAGTACCTCATCCAAAGGAAATCACTGACTACAAAAGATCAACACTTGAATTTGATGCTAAAGCTATACATCCAGCTGATCATATGGATCTGCATAGGCAGACTAGAGAAATGGTTTTCTCAACATTGGTCAATGCTTCCACTACTACTGCAAAATTACAGGTTTCTCTTAACAATGTTCAATCTCAGTTAAAGTTGGAGAAGGTTTCATCTTTTGCAAAGGATAACATGATTAAGTCTTTAGAAGAATTGGTGCTCAAAATTGGGTATGAACCATCAAATGTGAAAGTAGCTGAGGAGATGTTGAAGAAAAATAATTCTAACATAACATCTCTGAGGAAGAAACTAAAAATACCAGCTACAGAAGAATCACAGGCCAAAGAGATGGATGAGACAGAAGGCGAGAAGGAGGAGATGTTAAAGTTTATCATGGAACATAATGCACAAATAAAAGAGATGGAAGTAGAGATGGAAATGTTAGTAAAGGAGAAGGAACAGGAAAAACCTATGGAAGTCATCCCACTAAGTGCAGTTCCCCTCACAGGAGTTAGCACAACAACGACATCAGCAACCACCACTGCAGAACTTTCATCAACTGCCATAGTGATAGTTCCAGGGACATATGAAGATTTAGCAACATCAATGGAGAAGATGACTTTACAAGGAATGGAAATCAAAAGATTGGAACAATATATAGAGAATCTCTAGAAGCTAAAATCTTCTTTCCAAGCCAGTTATAATACAGAGAGACACACATCACAAAAACTGAAGCAGGAGCTGACAGTTGTGGGAAAAACACTGGCAGAAGCCAAAGATAACATTTGGATGGATATCTCAAAATCCATAAATGAAATCTATCCCATGGTGCAAATCATGTTCGAGCAACACGAACTGGTGGTAAGGAGCAAGCAGGACATCGACAGGATCAAGGGAGAGTTGGGAGAAATGCCCACAGAAGCAAATGAAATCATCAGGTTTCTCAATTCAAAAACTAAAGAAGAGATGGAAAACCTGAATATTGAGGATAGGATGGAGACTATCCTCGAGGTCAAGAGAGTTCTGACCAAAAGAGGACCGATGCTGAAACTGGAGGAGAAAGCCGAAATCATGGATATCGGAGTTCAGAGATTCTTCAGAAAGATCGATGCATTATAGAAGAAAGGTCTTCTTGGTTTACTGGTTCTAAATGACAACTTGATGACACTTTCCAACTACAATAAAAATATTTCCATGGTGGAAAAGGATAGCTCCAAATTCTCAGTGATACAGGGTAGCATAATAGGTAAGGAATTCCTAGAAACTCTACAGTTGGATCTCAATATCCAACATTAAATCAAGTACATTTTTATCACCAAACCGACTTTTTCCAAATATACTGAGATGGATGAAATCTACCGTAGACTACTAAAAGTCACCATCCCCAATCAACAAAGATGGGAAGAGTTGTGCGAATTGATCGAGTAAAAGACGAGGTGGACATACAAGTCAGCATGCAGAACAATCAAAGTCAAGTTGATGACTCACCAACAACTTCCCCCAAAATCAACATGGAGAATTCGATAGATCATAAGTAGGTCCTACAATTTTGTATTTTGTTATCTAGTTAGTTAGCATGATATTTTTCCATGTCCTGATCATTAATGAGAGGATCGATTGTAATATTTTCTATATATACTTCAAATTTTGAAGTACTGAGGGTTGATTTTTACGCCCAAGTAAGATGTAAGCACTATAATTTTTCTCAGAGACCTACCAGTAATAAAAAGGACGTTTAATAGGATTCACGTGTGTTAATTGTTGGTGATGTCTACTCCTCTTCATTGAATGGGTTTTTCTTTCTTCGTTATCATCTATGTTTTATATATCTAATCATTTAAAAGAAGTTAAAGTTGCAGAATTTATCCTTGTATACTTTGTTTCTTGCTTTTAAAGATCTAAGTGTTTGTCTTCTGATGTTATGATTAAGAAATTCTTAAATGCTTCTTGGTTATAATTGATTACCTCATCTTTTCTGCTATCCATCATTTTAACTCTAAAATATACAACAGTTTCATTATCTCGTCCTGCAAAAATACCTTATAAAATCTATTCTTTGGTATCAAACCTTATAAGGCAGACCCCATAGCCCAATGGATGCATAAACCATATTTCATCCATTTTTATAAAACAAACAATACAGTCTCATTTATTTAACTATCCTAATATCTAAAACTTGAAATAAAGTTAAACCTTACAGAGATATCCCTCTCTGAAACTGGAAGGGCTAGATCCCAGTTTCGAAGTGGTTGGATAAAGTTGCCTCTGGTAAATTTCTTCTTCATCATGACAACCTCTAGGAATTTCAGAGAGATAACATAGTGGCAACTCCACTGGGGACTGTACAAACTTTCCATCCCACGATTTCTTTTCCCTAGATAAAGAAAACTTTATTTCTGAACTAATCACAAGATCTAAACTCATAAAGAGATAATGTTCAAAGGTTGTTAAAGTTTGTATATAAGTTAGTTTAAAAATTTCTAAAAATAAAAATAAAATTAAAATTTTTGGCTCATAAAAGAGTTTTCACTAGATCTCATCCAGATCCAGAACCTGCAATAGCAATAGACAATCCCAAAAAAATACTCAGAAAGAAAAGCGGTGCAGAAGGTTCTTGGATTCACTATCCTCTTCATAGGTTCCCTTCTCTCCCAGAGAAGCTTGTTGCCCTTCAGGATATTGAGTTTGACATATCTTTCGAACAAAGCCTTTTTAGAACAAAATTCAACAGCTTTGTAAGTGAAAGAGTTTTAGATCAAACCATCCTTCAACCCAGGACTCCTGAAATACTTTCTCCCAGAGCTGACGTTGATCAACGATTTCTCCAGGAATTTGACAAGCTAGAAGATCTAGTTGTGAATCTTGATCAAGCCTTAAAGAAAGCTCACTTTCAGCAATTAGTCAAACTTTCTTCCTTGACTATTGCTACAACTTCTGTTAAAACTAAACCAACTCACTATGTTCCTCCCAGCCCTTCATCTTCCACAGATTTAATCACTTCCCCTCCAATCACACAAGTTATTGTCCAACCTCCTCCACCAATCATGGTAGCAATATATTCTCCATTGGTGTGGGCCACTCCTTTACATTCCATGCCTCAAGACTATCAAACCAGACTTCCTTGGTTTGATGGTGTTGGTCCTCTGAATGCACAACAACATGTTGACAAAATGAATGATTATTTTTATTTACAGGAAGTAGATTAAGTTGATGTGCAGATGAGACTATTTGCACAGAGTCTAACTGGAGAAGTCAAAAAGTGGTTCAAAACCTTATGTGTTGATTCCATAATTGACATTGCTACTTTTCATCGAAGTTTTCTTGACAGATGGGAGGTAAAGAAAAATACTCTCCAAATCTTGTCAGAATATGAGAATATCAGAAGGAACCAAGGAGAGACAGTGCGATATTACTGCACTCGTTTCAACAATCTGTACAATGCAATTCCAACTGATATCAAACCACCTCAAGTTTTGGCATTAATAAAATTCCTCGATGGATTTGACACTGACATGTCATTTCAGCTAAGGAAAATAAATTCTTCTACTCTGGAAGACATGCAGAAAAGTGTCGTTAGTGTGGAAGAAAATATTCTAGCCAGAAGAGCCAGGCATAGAACAGAAAGGAGGGTCACCATTAAGGAAGGGCCTTCCACTTCCTCATCATATGGTAAACTAGATTCTCTAGCCAGAGCTATGGAGATAATGATGGAGAGACTTACTATAGCTGATAGAAACCCACACAAGGAGAACCAAGCTTCTCCTCAAATTTGAAACCCAAACATTAGAAGAAATCCTCCCCAGATCCGGCAGAGAAATCCTAGAGATCAAAGAGAACAGAGGGGGTCCGATCAACAGATCAGACCAGCCCTCCAGGATAATTATGTTGATGATGGGGAAGAGGTAATCGAGGAGTTTGATGACACTCATATAAACCTCATGGGCATTCATGATGATGAATCCATTTTTCTTACTTAGGAAGAGCACAAGATTTTTCTCCTTTCACAAACAGAAGTAAATGAGGAAGCAGAGGAAACAAAACAACTATAATGGAGTTCCACAGGTAGTATAACGTGAGGAGAAATAAGACAAATAACAACCCTCCAAATAAGGCCATTGAAACAAAGAAGGCTACCGAAACAAAGAGAATAGTTGAGACCAAGAACACCTCAGAAAACTCTCCCAAGAAAGTCCCTGAGAGGAATAATGTTGAATCTCCTGCAAAAAGAACTCCCAAAATTTTACAAAGATAAAATCAGACTGAAGTTTCATCAACTAGTCAACCAAGTGCTCTTGCCCATATAACTCCGATGGATAAACCAAAAGTTCAAAGCTCAAGCAAAGCTTCCACTACTTTCAGACTTGAGGAGGAACTAGATAAATTGAAGATTCCCATCCCCCTTTCTGAGCTGATGAGAAATAATGCTTACATATCGCAGGTAATTAAAGCTTTAAGCATCGAACCAGAGATAGGTACGAAGGCCTTGAATATTGGATCTGCAAATTACTCGGACACGGTAAATCTTGTTGATGGCCAACTAGAGCTCTTGTTTAGTCCTGAAATGGATGGTCAAACTGATAACGATGTTGTTTCTCCTTTTTACATTAGCTTGAATATCCATGACTTAATATTACACAACGCTATGTTGGATTTGGGTGCCTCTCACAATCTAATTCCCAAAGATGTGATGGAAAAGTTGGGAATTGAGGTCACCAAACCCTACAAGGATTTGCATTCTTCTGACTCTAGCAAGGTCAAATGTATAGGACTAATTAAGGATTTATGCATCACCCTAGCTCAAATCCTAGCAAAGAGTATGGTAATGGATATCGTAGTTGCATATATTCCCCCAAATTATAACATGTTACTGTCAATATCATGGGGAGCTAAGCTGAAAGGAACACTACAACTAGATATGTGCTACGCCTCCATCCCGATATTTGGACAACAGAGAAGACTGTACAAAGAAACCTTGATGAAGTATATGATCAACAGTCAGGAAAATACACACAATTACCCACTATACTCTGCACATTCTGATCTAGATTCTTTCATTCTATACAATGATGGTGATTTGGAAGAAAAAATCACTCAGATGGAAGATGATGCACCCGATTCGAAAGAGGATAAAGCAATCACTGAGGTAAGAAATACTGAAACTTTGGAAAGTGAGGAACTGCCAGCGGATTTTTGGAGCATGGATTTCGATGGTGTGGTGAGTAAAGAAGGAGTTGGACCTAGAGTTTGGTTTCATAATCACAAATCAAGGTATTCAGAGAGTCATTATTACAAACTAAATTTCCAATGCACTAACAACATAGCTAAGTACAATGCTTTGATGCTCAACCTAAAACTACTGAAGAAAGTTGGTGCCAAACAGATTATGGTAAGGGGTGATTCAGAATTGATTATCAAGCAAATTAAAGGTGAGTATGCAGCTAAACATCCCAGACTTAGAGCTTACAAGAATGATGTTTTGGATGCCCTTCAATGCTTTACTGAAATTGACTTGCAGGTAATGCCCAGGGGACAAAACATACTTGCAGATGGGCTGGACACATCAGTTGCTACATGTAAAATTCCTTTCTGTCCCACTCACAAGTACACAGTGGAGGTGAAGTGCAGACCAACTGTTCTAGACAACATCAGATACCGGCAGGTATTCAGGAATGACGATCAAATTGAAGACTTCCTACAGTGTAAGAATGATTTTGAATGTACAAATATAGATTTAGAAAATGATGATGTTGATGTAAATAAATCTGTTTTTGAAATTGGTAATTTAAATAAAGTAGATACAGAGGAATTGAATGAAAATAAAGTAGGTATAGAGGAATTGAATGAAAATGAGGTAGATTATGGTATTCTATAGTTGAAAAATAATGTGTTACCTAGAGGTTTAGTTTCTCTATAAGATTTGTTCGATTTTAACGATGTAGCCCAAAAACCAAAAATTGAAGCTAGTGGTAAAGAGGTCGAAGAGTGTAACATAGGAACAGAAGAAAAACCCAAGATGATAAAACTTTCCAATTCTCTGCCCCCTGAGAAAAAACATAAATACATTGAAATTTTTAAGGAATATGTAGATGTGTTTTCTTGGGGTTATGAGGACTTAAAATCTTACGACACAAGTATCATACAGCATCAGATTCCAATAAAAGAAGAACACAAACCTTTCAAGAACAAACTTAGGAGAATAAATCCCAATTTTCTTCCCCTGATAGAGAAAGAAATAAAAAATATGTATGATGTAAAAAATATAGCCCCCTTGAGATTTTCCAAATGGGTTTCTAACCTGGTTCCTACCAGGAAGAAAACTGGCAAAATCAGACTTTGCATAGATTTTAGAAATCTGATCAAGGTTTCCCTTAAAGACAATTACCCTTTTCCTAAGATGGACCACATCTTACAGAAGGTAGTTGGGGCCAGCAGGATCTCCTTACTAGATGGTTTCTCGGGTTACAACCAAGTCCTTGTCCACCCAGATGACTAGGAGAAAACAACATTCACCACGCCTTGGGGAACTTTCATGTATGTGAAAATGCCCTTTGGTCTGATGAAGTCTAGTGCCACCTTCCAAAGAGTAATGGATATCACTTTTGTGGAAAAACTTGGAAGATTTATAGTCATATATCTAGATGATGTTACTGTCTACTCCCAATCTGATGAAGAACACTTGCAACATCTCAGACGCGTGTTTGAGAAGTGCGGAAAATTTGGGATTTCATTGAATCCCAAAAAGACCCTTTTCAATTTAGAGGAAGGCAAGTTGTTGGGACACATAATCTCTAAATACGGAATTAAAATAGATCTCAGCAAAATAGAAGCCACCCAGAAAGTGGAACACCCTAGGAACATCAAAGAACTACAATCATTCATTGGAAAAATAAATTTCCTCAGAATATTCATTCCCAACTTGGCTAAACTTCTTAGGAACATCACAAATATGTTGAAAAAATACATAAAAATCAGATGGAACACCGAATCCAAACAGTCATTTGAGCAAGTGAAACATGCAATCACCCAAGCCCTAGTTTTGATCAGCCCAAATTACACCAAAGACTTTTACCTTTTCTCCCTCGCTTCTGAACACACCATCGCAACAGTACTATTGTAGAAAAATAGTGAAGGGTACGAACAACCCATAACATTTTTCAGCAAATCTTTGAGAGATGTTGCGTTAAACTATAACATAATGGAGAAAAAATCCTTTTCCCTGGTAAAGGCCATAAAATATTTCAGAGTCTATATTCTTCATTCTCACACAATTGCATATGTTCCAAACGCAGTGGTAAAGGATATCCTGACTCAGGATAATCCAGATGGTAGGAGAGGAAAATGGATTGTGTTTATTCTAGAATATGACATCGAAATAAAACCCACTAAACTGATCAAAGGTCAGGGTTTGGCCAAGCTAATGGTTGAATCTAATTTTCATGCTCTAGACATTAATTTGCTGGCTACAGGTGATAAGCAGGTGACTCCAAATATAAAAGAGGTATTCTTAAACTCTCCTTGTTACGCAGACTTCATTTTTGTACTTCATAACTTACAAGCTTCTCATGGTTTGACTGATACCAAAGCTAGATTTATCAAATTGAAAGCATTGAAATTCTGTATTCTAGAAGGTAATCTTTATTGGAAAGATCCTAGTGGTATCTTGCTTAATTGCTTGTTAAAAGATGAAGTTGACAAAGTTCTGCAAGATGTCCATGCAGGAGACTGTGGTGGGCATTTGAGTTGGAAGACCACAGCTAACACGATTCTGAGAGATGGTTTTTACTGGCCTACATTGTTTGTTGATGTTCATCAGAAAGTTACTTCTTGTCATAAATGCCAGGTTTTCGAAGGTAAAAGGAAATTGCTACCTCTCCCCGTGAAACCCATCACAGTTGAATCCCCTTTCCAACAATGGGGTTTAGAATTTATTGGAGAAATACATCCATCCTCCTCGAGCCAACACAAGTGGATCCTCATAGCCACAGACTACTTCACAAAGTGGATCGAGGTTGTGCCATGCAGGCAAGCTACTGACTCTATTATCATCAAATTTTTAGAAACTAATATCTTGTCTCATTTTGGATACCCCAAAAAAATTATAGCTGACAATGCAATGACTTTCAGATCCAAAAAACTCATAGAATTTTGCAGCCAATACCACATTACTTTGGGACACTCAACAACTTATTATCCTCAAGGAAATGGGTTGGCTGAGTCCTCAAACAAAATTCTGGTGAACATCCTCAGGAAAACACTGCAAGAAAATAAGAAATCATGGCATAATAAGTTGGTTTTCTCACTCTAGGCTGACAGAATAAGTACCAAAAGATAAATTGGCATGTCTCCATACCAATTGGTGTACGGTATTGAAACAATTTTCCCCCTTTCCTTAGGAGTCCCTGTCATGAAACTATTGCAGGAAGTGCAAGTAGAGCCAAATGATGTCCAAAGGAGAATAAATCAAATGATTCATTTAATGCAGTCCAGAGAAGAGGTATACAACAAGACTCAGGTCATCCACGAGAACATCAAAAAACAATTTGACAGAAGGACTAAAGAAGATGATTTTGAGTTAGGTGACTTGGTTCTGAAATGGGATTTCAAAAATGAGGATAAGGGTAAACATGGAAAATTTGATAGCTTATGGAAACGCCCTTACACCATCCAGGCATTCAGAGGAAATAACACATTTTTTCTCAAAAACAGTGATGGGATAGACTTGCCAGGTAGACCTGTGAACGACAGGATGTTGAAGCATTATCTTCCACCCCAATAAAGATATCACAAATCTTTTTCCACTGTACATACTATTTATTGTTTTTACATTCAGGTTGTGTGTGGGTGATCTTGATCAGATGGTTGAAACCCACAGAAAAGGCCCTAAGCCACTGACCAATGCCACCTAATTCTCAAAATAAAAACAAAACAGACAACAAAAATAAGCTATGGAGAAAATCTTCACAGACATCAGGAAGCAGGTTCTTGGCACCTCGCAAGGAGAGCACCATCCCTAGGTGGATCCACTGTTATAAACCTATATTTCATAGGATCAACTGGTGACAGGAAATTTTACTCTTGATGTAGTTTGGTTGTAAATAATATTTCATTTTTTGCAAATTATTTTCAAAAATAAAGAAAAAGAAAAAGAAAAAGAAAGAAAAAAGAAAAAAAAAGAAAAAGAAAAAAAAGAAAGATGAAAAGAAAGAAAAAGTAAAAGTATAAAAGAGGGCATAAAAGAAAATGATATGGCCCCATGAAATGATGATGACTCATCCATACAGTTTAATCATGGTTAAGTCTTTTTGAATTTATGTTGATAGGCTTAGTGAATAAGACTTGGCTAAACTGTTTAATCTTAGCCAAGTAGATAGGTTAGTTAGTGAATAAATTTGATCAACTTGGTCAAATAGCCCCATGGTAGAGGAATTTCTTATCCCAACAGTCTAATATGGGATAAATGTGTAGGTATGTAGGATAGGACATAGGCTAGCCAATTTTTCCTTCAATAAAACATGCATGATGTTCGATAAAAATTCATGATTTTGATGTTTGAAGTGTGTTTCCTAACCCCATGGTGACAAATTGCAATGGAAGCAACAAAAAACCCACAAAAGAGCCCTATCCTAAGTTTTAGCTATGCATTTTGATTCACGCCCATAAATTAAAGAGTGCACATAGATCTACAGTTGATCTAAGGGCACTTAGATCTACAGTTGACAAGAAATTTCGGAACCCCCCAGACCCTTCTACCTTTAATGGTGCGGGGGGGGGGTCCCATATGGATATTAAAGAGGGAGCATAGATCTATGCTTGATGTAGTGGCACTTAGCTCTATGGCTAATAAGAAATTCCATACCCCCCCCGACCGTTCTATCTTTAATGGTGGGTAGGGGGTCCGATATGGTGGTATTTCCATGCGGGCCCCATCCTAGCGTGGTGCAAATTCGTGATGTCAGACACCCCTCACTCTAAACCAGTTATTGCCTACCCCCCCCTCCGATATACCACCATACTATATTTGTTATACCACTATCGCCTCATGACATCACACTCCACTTCCTCGTTTTCTCGTGGTGTCACTTTCCACTACCACTTATCCCTTGTCATATCCCATTACTCTATCAACATACCTCATTCACCATTTACCCACCATTTGTCATTTTACCCCACTCATTACCCTCCATGTCACCCTCACACACCCTTAACCCATCACTGGACCGTCGCCACATTCCCAGATATACGTTGGCAAATTAATACAGGCTAAGATATTTGTTATCTTACTGACCTATCCCCCGCGCCCAACGTATACCCGTTCACCCAAATCTAATCCCGTTCCTCTGCCATTTTCGCATTGCTCACACTTTCCGCACACTAGAAGCATATTTTCCTCACTGTTTCAGTTAGTGACCCATCCATAGCCATTACCCACTAAGGTTTTTTTCTTCAAATTGCAGGTACCTATTGAAGTGATGGTGCCAAAGTCCAAACAGTCAAAAATCGAGGAAAATCCTTTCTTACCGCCTCCCGTCCATCTCAACTGGATCCCTCTGGTTGACAAAGACTACCTCATCTCCGAGCCAAGATGTGATTTCAATTTTGTTGAGCTAACTTCGTGGCTCACAGATATTTTCCTAGACCAGAGTGATGAGATTGGACTCTGGGAGTCCAATCTCCCATTGTACATGTTTCCCCAGATTCACCATTTCCCTGAATTCACCCTCAAATGCAAAGCACATTACCTTCCCGACCATATAACTATCATGTCTTCCTCCGGAGAGACCCTGTTCTCTATCACATCCGAGGCCATTGACCAGATGCTGCAAATAACTACAGCCAAAGCCTTCTCTCCTTTAACTTTTGAGGTCCTAACCGACATGTATAAGAAGTTGTCTTTTCTGCAGAGAGCAGAGATCTTTGAACTATTCTTCCCTGAGAATGCCCTAGTACCCAAAACCAATCCCCCCTATCGATCATTGATATTATCGGTAAAAGGAAATCAAATCATTTATGCCCTCTGCAGCCTACGTGGATACTACTCAGACGAATGGGTAGATGAGACGATCTTAGGCTACCTATCTATATTTTCCACAAAGGGAAGCCCCACGGTGCAGTTCAACTACAACGTTTTCTTGGGTGACAATATTCATGATCAATTGTTCAAGTTTCCCACAGAAGGCATGTTCTGGTACTCCTCAGTACTGGCATACATGTTCATGTTCTATTAAGCAGATAAGTTTCTTTTCCCCATGCAGAAGCTGGACAAGGATGGCAAGCCACAACCTTTCACCTCCTGGACTTCATTACTGAGAAGGAACTCAATAGAGTTCAGTTTCAAGAAATTCATAGAGCAGTTTTACCACCCAGTGGTAATTATACTCAGTGGTAGGCAAGACCAGAGGATAAATGAAGAGATCCAAAGAATTCTACACCTCTCGGACCTTGCCAAGACAAGAGACCGGTATCTGTATCAGAATCACATGGAGATCAGAATATATGGATGTGAGTTAGATCCATATAAGCTGCCCAAATACTTTCCTGTTAGAATATTCACCTTGGAGTACATTAGGAAAATGATCAATTCAGACGATATACATTTTGTATCTTTGAAGAAGAAACAACAACTAAGAATTAAAGGATGGATAGGATCCTTTATTTGTAATAGTCGAGTTGTTGGGAAAGAGGCAAACAAACTACTCAAGGAAATGAAATTTGACATTAGTTTCCCTTGGCACTATGATCCATGTGGGGTTATTGCAGAAATGAGATTCATGAATAAAATTTCCCCATACGCTCATGTGCCCAAACTAGAGATTGATAAGTTTATGAACCAATTCGAGTGGGAGGTGAACACTCTGGAAGAATAAGAACAACAATCTCATCCAACCATCATTTCACAAACTACTACTCCACAGGTACCAAAGGAGAAAAGACCTAGATATGATACCTCCCCTTTGATCACGGAAGTCTCAGCTGAGGATTTCTAGGTATACAAGAAAAGGACAAAACCCAGTCATATAAATGGAAGTTCTGGTGAAGAAGAGACCCAGTCCACTACATTTATGCAAGGGGATCATTCACCTCCTGTCTCAAGCAGCCAATAGATCATGTCTACTTCTTCATCCAAGAAGCAGACTGACACCTCACTGATCAACCAACCAACTCAAGGGGCTACAAAGTTGAGTATTTTTTAGAAATACGATATGATTAAGAAGAAAAATGAAAGGCTGGCCAACAACACTTATGCTCAATTCTGGAAACAAACATCAACAACACAACATAGGATGCTCTCTACTTTCGACACAGAGAAGACGAGAATGTACATGGCATTTCTGCAGGAACAAGTACCTCATCCAAAGGAAATCACTTACTACAAAAGATCAACACTTGAATTTGATGCTAAAGCTATACATCTAGCTGATCAGATGGATATGCATAAGAAGACTGGAGAAACGATTTTCTCAACATTCGCCAATGCTTCCACTACTGTTGTAAAATTACAGCTTTCTCTGAACAATGTTCAAACTCAATTAAAACTGGAGAAGGTGTCATCTTTTGTAAATGATAACATGATTAAGTCTTTATAATAATTGGTGCTCAAAATTGGGTATGACCCCTAAAATGTGAAAGCATATGAGGAGATGATCAAGAAAAAGAATGCTGACATAGCATCTCTGAGGAAGCAATTAAAACTACCAGTTGCAGAAGACTCACAGGCCAAAGAGATGGTTGAGACGGAAGGAGAGAAGGAGGAGATGCTAAAGTTGATCATGGAACATAATGCACAAATAAAAGAGATGGAAGTTGAGATGGAAAGGTTAGTAAAGGAGAAGGAACATGCAATACCTATGGAAGTCATCCCACTAAGTGCAGTTCCCCTCACAGGAGTTAGCACAACACCAACATCAACAACCACCACTGCATAACTTTCATCAGCTGCCCCAGTGACAGTTCCAGGGACATCTGAAGCTTTAGCAACATCAATGGAGAAGATGACTTTACAAGGAACATAAATCAAAAGATTGGAATAGGAGATAGAGAATCTCCAGAAGATAAAATCTTCTTTCCAAGCCAGTTACAATACAGAGAGACACACATCAGAAAAACTGATGCAACAGTTGCAGAAGAAGACAGGTGTGGGAAAAACACTAGTAGAATCATGACTGAGCAACACGAACTGGTGTTAAGGAGCAAGCAGGCCATCGACAGGATCAAGGGAGATTTGGGAGAAATTCCCACAAAAGAAAATGAAATTATCAGGTTTCTCAATTCAAAAACTAAAGAAGAGCTGGAAAACCTGAAGATTGAGGATAGGATGAAGACTATCCTCGAGGTCAATAGAGTTCTGACCAAAAGAGGATTGATGTTGCAACTGAAGGAGAAAGCCCAAATCATGCATATCGGAGTTCATAGATTCTTCAGCAAGATCGATGCATTACAAAAGAAAGGTCTTCCTGGTTTACTGGTTCTAAATGACAAGTTGATGACACTTTCCGACTACAAGCAAAAGATTTACATAGTGGCAAAGGACAACTCCAAATTCTCATGGATACAGGGAAGCATAACAGGCAAGGCATTCCTACAAACTCTATAGTTGGATCACAATATCCAACATGAAATCATGTTCATTTTTATCACCAAACTGACTTTTTCCAAATATACTGAGATGGATGAAATCTACCACAGGCTACTAAAAGTCACCCTCCCCAATCAACAAAGATGGGAAGAGTTGTGTGAATTGATCGAGTAAAATATGAGGTGGGCATACAAGTTAGCATGCAGAACAGTTAAAGTCAAGTTGATGACTCGCCAACAACTTCCCCCAAAATCAGCATGGAGAATTCGACAGATCATAAGCAATTCCTACAATTTTGTATTATGTTATCTAGTTAGTTAGCATGAGATTTTTCCATGTCTTGATCATTATTGACATGATCGATTGTAATCTTTTCTATATATACTTCAAATTTCGAAGTACTGAGGGTTGATTTTTACGCCCAAGTAAGATGTAAGCACTATATTTTTTCTCAGAGACCTACCAGTAATAAAAAGGACGTTTCACAAGATTCCCGCATGTTAATTGTTGGTGATGTCTAATCCTCTTCGTTGAATGGTTTTTTCTTTCTTCGTTATCATCTATGTTTTCTATATCTAATCATTTAAAATAAATTAAAGTTGCAGAATATATCCTTGTATACTCTGTTTCTGGCTTTTAAAGATCTAAGTGTTTGTCTTCTGATGTTATGATTAAGAAATTCTTAAATGCTTCTTGGTTATAATTGATTACCTCATCTTTTCTACTATCCATCATTTTAAATCTAAAAGATCCAACAATTGCATTATCCTGCCCTGAGAAAAGACCTTATAAAATATGTTCTTTGGTCTCAAACCTTATAAGACAGACCCCATAGCCCAATGGATGCGTAAACCATAATTCAGACATTTTTATAAAACAAACAATATAGTCTCATTTATTTAACTAGCCTAATATCTAAAACCTGAAACAAAGTTAATCCTTACAGAGAGATCCCTCTCTGAAACTGGAAGGGCTAGATCCCAGTTTCGAAGTGGTTGGATAAAGTTACCTCTGATAAATTTCTTCTTCATCACGACAACCTCTGGGAATTTACAGAGCGATAACACAATTTTATGTTCTTAATGAATAATGTACTCAGTAAATTATTAGACAGATTTGTATTGGTTTTCATTGATGATATCCTAATCTATTCTAAGAATAGGGAAGAGCATGAACAAAATCTCAAGTTAGTGCTTCGTGTACTAAGATAACATAACCTCTATGCTAAGTTTAGTAAGTGTGACGTTTTCCATAAAAAAGTCCATTACTTAGGCCATGTTATTTCTAAAGATGGGGTGGCAGTTGATCCTGACAAGATCAAATCCATTATGGATTGGCCTACCCCAAAAGATGTATCTGATATCAGATCCTTTATGGGCCTAGAAGGATACTATAGGAGGTTCATAAAAGGATTTTCCAATATCAGTTGTCCAATCACTTCCCTTCAGAAAAAGGGAGTTAAATTCATTTGGACATCATAATGTGAAGAGAGATTCCAAGAGCTGAAATAACTTCTAACCAATGCACCTGTGATGAATATTGTAGACCCAAACAAGGACTTCCTTGTGTGTACAAATGCCTGCAAGGAAGGACTTGGAGGAGTCCTTATGCAAGAAGAACATGTAATTTTCTATCAATCTAGAAAATTGAATGAACATGAAATCAATTATGTGACCCATGATCTAGAATTGGCTTCCATAGTCCATGATTTAAAAATGTGGAGGCATTACCTCCTGGGTAGAATATTTGTGCTTATGACAGACCATTGTGGGTTGAGGTACCTGTTTGATCAACCAAAACTTAATTCTAGACAAGCTAGATGGATAGCTCCCCTTAGTGAGTTTGATTTTGAAATCAAACATATTAAAGGAAAATAAAATAAGGTGGCTTATGCCCTTATCAAAAGTGTGAAAATGATTCACCTGGTAGTGATAAGAACCTGTGAAATGAATGCCAGGGAGAGAGTCAAGAGTGCACACGAAACCGATGTATTCTTCAAGACTGTAAAATCGTACTTAGAACAAGAACCCATAGGGTTGAAGTATGAAGGTTTTTAAATGATAAATGATGTCATGATAACTTACAAAGTTAGGTTGTATATCCCGAATTCTGATGACTTGAAGAGGTTCATGATGGATGAGCTACACAAAATACCATATACTGGTCATCCTGGTTATCAGAAAATTATTATGGCCACTAGGAAATTGTTCTATTGTCTAGGAATGAGGAAGGACATAGTTGATTACTTGGCTAAATGTCTAGAATGTTAGCAGGTTAAAGCATAACACCGACATCCATGACGTTTGTTGAAGCCCCTACCAATTCCATAAGGGAAATGGGAAACCATCTCCATGGATTTCATCACCGGATTACCAAAATCAGACAAACATAATGATTTCATCATGGTAGTGATGGAAAAATTGAGAAAGGTTGCTCACTTTGTTCCCATCAAGTAAACTTGCAAGGCAATAGATATTTCCAGTATATTCATGAAAGAAATATTGCGGTTGCACGACATGCCTAAGGAGATCATATCTGACAGAGATACATAATTTACTTCAAGGTTTTGGAAATCTTTAATGGCATGTTTTGAGACTAAATTGTTGTTTAGCACAACCTATTACCCTCAAACTGATGGAAAAACAGAGAGGGTAAACCAAGTATTAGAGGACATGTTGAGGATGCATGTAATGCATCATCCTAAGAAGTGGGAAGACTACCTACCACTGGTATATTTTTCCTACAATAATGGATATCAAGAGTCATTGAAGATGAGCCCTTTTGAAGTCCTTTATGGTAGACAATGAAAGATTCCAACCAGTTGGAATGATCCAGTAGATAGAATTACAATCGGGCCAGACATGCTGAAAGAAATGGAACAACAAGTAATTCAGATAAAACAAAATCTGAAAACATCTTAGGATAGACAAAAAATCTATGTTGACAGAAAGAGGACTCCTCGATAATTCAAAACATGGGATCATGTGTATCTTTGAGTTAGACCCAGGAAAATATCCTTGAGGATGGGAGCTTTATCCAAGATGACACCTCAGTATTGTAGAACCTTTGAAATTTTGGATAGAGTAGGACTTGTAGCATATAGGCTAGCACTTCCTCGCATAGTGAAGGCACATAAGGTTTTCCATATTTCGTTATTAAAGAAATATGTACATGATTCTAATCATATTCTTGACTGGTCTATGATTCAGGTGGAACTAGAGGGATAATTCCTATCATAACCTCAATGCATAATAGACAGGAAGGAGACCCCACTCAGGAACATAACCATTGCACAGGTCAAGGTGTAGTGGAAACACTTTTTCCCAGATGAGGCTACATGGGAAATGGATGATTCCATGAAACATGCATATCCATTTTTGTTTACTTATGTACATATAGAGAACATTGACAGATAGAACATAGAGGACGATGTTCCTTTAAGGGGGAGGGGATTTTAATACCCTTGTTTCCCCCAATTTGTAAATATAACTACAACTAGCCAAGAGACTATGGAAGACTAGATATGTGTAAATGTTTGATTTGATGAACCTTTGTATAAAAGGCCAATGTATGTATTTTATGTTATTAATAGAAAATGGATAAGTGTTGCATAACTACTGAAAGGGGGGGTTTATCAAGATAAACCATTAATTTTATGAGAGAGATGGTGAGGGGAACCGTAAATGGTTGAGATTACGCCCCCACCAAACCAATACCTTACTGGAATTAATGGCTCACACCCAAAATAGTTCTCTGACCCAGAAATGAATTACCAGTTAGAGTGGTAGCTGGAAAAGTCCTCCTCAAGAGTTAATGAGGATATGGGGAAGAGTACCCATCTTCAAGAATTCCAGACCTGACCATGATCTGAGGATTCATACCCATGCAACCTTGATAAGGAATTCAAGAAAGAGGTAATTCATGGGAAGACGTAGATTTGCGAGAGAGAAGAGTAAAAAATAGAGCAATCTCAAGAAGAGAAAAAGAGTGGTTACAACTCTCTTATTCGAGGAAGAACTAAGAAATAATCTCTTTCTAGCCGCAGTAAATGGATGGCATGGTTTTTGTTACAAGATGATAAACAAGGCTGATGAGTGACTATGGAAGTACTCGTGCATACCTCCTTTCTTGGTATATAGAAAATCAGTTTCCAAGACCCTGTGGGAGGAGGATACTTACCTTCGTCCTTGACTGTCGCTGAGTAAGAAGAAAGAGTCTCTCTCAGAGGATCGTGGTCTAGCTCGGGGGTGTCCAACGATAAATCTATCATGAATGGTTGTGCCTATGGTTGGGTGGAAACATGCACCCCTTTCAGTAGTCGCTTTACGATTTCCGGTTTCTGATAAGTATCTTCTTAATCTGTGTATTGAAATGGTAATGATGGTTGAATACATATATTTGTTTGTATATGAATGAATTTTGTATTGAATGAATAAGGTATATGTATGTATTATCTCCCCGTGAACTCATGCTTTTGAATGGTCATTTGTTTGCCTCTTCTTAGCAGTTAGAGAGTCGTGGGACGTAAGCCTACAAGAGGGTCGGGGTAGGATTTAATGAAATGTTTAAGTATTGTCGACCTCTTGAATCTACCCTCATGGGAATTGCAATTTAAAACCCTATGGAAGGAGGTTGCCTCCTTGAGACTCTTCACCATATGACCGAGGGCTCATGCCCATGTCCTTAACCCATTTACAACTAAAGTAATTAGCGCATAGCCCCCAAGAATTTCTGAAGGACCCATGTGACCAAGGTTTGGGAATCCTACGTTGGGCTCTAAAGGAGTTAAGACCTCTGGCTTTGGATCTCTAGGAGTTTAGAGCTCCAGAGTGTTTCGACCCTACCATTTATAAATCGCTTGAAGGCAACTGATGGTTGCGACTACCCACAAGGTTTACTAGTGCTTGGAGGTTTCCTTATCTAGGATAGATAGACTTTCCCCACCATTAAACCTTGATCCATTCATTTATCGTGAAGTAATGAGAACCATTGATTCAAGAGTATTACAGAGTCCCCTTAGCCATTGGATCTACACCGAGGTAACTTTGGTGAAGTACCACTTCGGGAGAATAAAGATTCTATAGAATCAAACTCCCTGAAGGTTGGAGTTGTGAAGTAATGTGAACTATAGATCTAGGGATCCTTCGGGATCTTCCCTGTCCATTGGATTTATGCCAAGGTCAATTTGATATTGACCACTCTGGAATAAATGGGGAGGTAAGAGAGTGGAGCACCCAAACGTCGAATCTGAGAAGTGATAAGATTCGTAGATCTGAGGACATTTCAGGATCTTCCATGACTATAAGATATAGACCATGGTCATCCCGACATTGAACGCTCCTAGATTAAGGAGGGAATCACACTATGAATCCCCTGAACATCGATGTTATGAAGTAACAAAGGTTGTAGATGCATGGGTTGTGGGGACACACGGTGACCGAAAGATCAAAGGAATTTGAAGGCAATCAGTCTGGGGTGATGTGGTATGCAGACGTCACCCAGGGTGATGAGGACCCACATTTGACGTGTCACGTGTCACCTAGATCCAAACGTTTCATCCACCCTACGTGCCCATTAAGACATGACATGTGTCACCCACTGTAGGGACCTTGTGTCCACTCTACCTTGTAGCATGCCATCTCTGGAAATTACCTATTTGTTCCATGTGGCAATAGGAGTATTCGGGACCCACCTGTATTCATCGTCGCAGCTAGTACATCACCCCATGCGAGAGTGGAATATTCGGAAGTACGAGACTTTAGGGGTTTGGGATGAAATGTCATGGGAAGGGTGAAAGGCCCAAAGGCCAGAGCCACATGGTGATATTTCGGGATCCTTCAGGAATTTAGGACTCCAGAGGACATGCGTGCATAAAATATAAAGGACATTCAATGTCGAAGTGTCGAACACTGAATTCTCCTCTAGCTGTGTGTTAGATGAGGATTAAGTCCCACCATAGTTTTGGAGCATGGATGGACCATCCCCATGGTAGGTAGGAACCTAGAAATGGTATGAACGAGATGGATCCACGTGGGTGCCACATGGACCTCAACCGATAGACACCCGAAGGAATCCAAGAAGCCATAACTTGTAAACCAAAGGTCGTATTAGAGCCTTATAATAGTTGTTAGAAATATACATATGAGTATTAAAGGATGAATCATATCAGAGAGATGATTCAAGATGATTTGAGTAAGAAAAATACTGATTCCCCATCCCTAGAAAGGTTACTTAGGGGTTGGGTGTATTACACTGTCCACAACCACCTGTGACATGTATGTATTATCATGCAACAGACCATGAGACAAAATATTGTCTGATAATGTTGAAAAATATACAGGATAAGATAAACTAGAATAATCAGAACATACAATGGATTGCGATGGAAAACAAAGAAGAGGATGGGAAAAATATCAAAATAGTTACTATAGGTGGAGCTAATACAGGGGATGATGCAATGAAGTAGAACCAGGATTCACACTAGTGGGTAAGGAAGAATATTGTGGTTGAACATAAGTTTGATGCGTGCAAAGAAAAGGAGATATTCAAAGAGGATAGACATGAGATTCTATAAGAAAATATTGCGTCTACTTCATGAACAAAGCCAGTAGATGAGGTACCAATGTTCGACATGTTTCCACTATTTGATTAGTCTAACAAAGAGAAACCTTCATAACAAGTAAGTAATTTGAGAAACGTTTTGGGATCTTGTGTAAAGTTTATGAATGATCAAAATTCTTTAAAAGTACTACAGAGTTTGTTAGAAAAGTGGCATCCTGGGGAAGAAGGGGTAAAGATGGTGAATCAAGTCTGGAAGAAGACAAGAACAAGCAGGGAATTCAGATTGAATGCAAACATTGGAGATTTCAATATTGGGGATATCATACTAGACTTAGGGTCTGGAGTCAATGTTCTGCCAAAGAAGACATGGGAAGATATGGGAGAAATTCAATTCGAGTATTCACCTATCCAGTTGAAGTTAGAAAATCAACAAATAGTGGTTCCAGTTGGAAGATTGAAAGGGATTCCAATAGACTTAGATGGTGTGCACACCATGGAAGACTTTGAAGTCATTGACATAGTGGATAACACTTCACCATATCCAACGTTGTTGGGTCTAGATTGGACCTTTGATAACTAGACTAGAAAGATGATATTTGAATCAAGGGAGTACAAAGTTATTGCACCATTGGATCCTTCAGAAGGTGGAAGGTATGTGGAACCTACGACAGACAATATGCTTACAGAAGATGTAAATCAATTATACAGAACAACCGCACACGAAGAATATTATATCAACCCAACTACAGATGGTATGATTAATTGGAGGAGCATTAGTTATTGTTCTTAAGACCCTAACAAAGGACTTGAGAACTAACAACAATGACTACATGAATTAGCCACTAGAAGATGTGCCAGAATAACACATGCACTGAGATGGATTGGTTCAGAGGTAAGAGAACCTCCTACTTTTTATCGTTTGAATGACTTAGAAGAATTTCTATTGAATTTTGAATTAGAAGTAGTAGAAAATTAGAGATTACCAGCATTAGATATTTCTTTGAAAGATACACCTTCCCGTTGGTGGGGTACACATAAGGAGAAGATCAACAACTGGTTTCAGTTCAATAGGTTACTGCACATCAGATTCGACGCAGAGAAGGAGAACAAAGTTTTGAAGAAATATTATGGATTTAGACAACCTAAAGAACATGTAGATAGGTGCATGGTTCAATGGATATTATTACCACCAGAAGAATGGCCACACCATTTTATTCACACATTAGAAGGAGTTCCAAAGAATTGGTACACAGAACAAGAACACCGCAAAGAAACTACAAACTAGGGAGATATACAACATAATTTTGTAGTTATATTTTCCTTTGAGCATGAGAGTCCAGATATAGATACAACACTAAAAGTGGTAAGAGATAGGGTATTTGAAGAACCAAAATTTGAAATAATCCCAACCTATCATAATAAGAAGAAACATGTAGTTAGAAAATTGCTACCATGTTATCATGTCGCAGAAGAAGAAGATCCAATAGAGGATAATCCGTGTAATATCTAGATTCCAGAAGTTGAAGTTGAGAGGGAAGTAAAAGGTCTGAAGTTATATTCAAAATATTATGCTGCACCAATGAAGATAAAAAAGGTAAACATTGGAATTGTAGAAAACCCAAAGATTTCAAGCATTAGATATTATTGGGATAATCAAATAGTGAAAAGAATCACAAAATTACTACGCAAGTACAATGACTTGTTCCCAATGACATTTTCAGAGATAAAGGGACTAGAAGGAGAATTAGGAGAGATGAAGATCCCTTTGAAACCAGAACCCATACCTATAAGACAAAGAACTTACAAATTGAATATAATATACAAGGAGAAAGTAAAGACATAAATTGACAATGTGTTAGAGGCTGGTGTCATAGAACCTGTAGAAGAATTATAATGGATAAGCTCGATGGTGGTGTAGGAAAAGAAGCAAGGAGGGATCATGATTTGTGTAGATTTGAGAAAATTGAATGATGATTTCCTACATGATCCTTTTCCTACCCCATTTACATATTGAGTTTTGTAGAATGTAGGAGGTCAAGAGGCTTATTCCTTCACAGCTGGGTTTTCAGGATATCATCAAATCAAGATAGGACCAAAAGATAGACATAAGACCACATTTTCTATATGATGGGGATCATTTCAATATACATTTATGCCATTTGGGTTGAAGAATGCACCTGCAATGTTTTCAAGGGTAGTAGAAGCAACCTTTAAGGACTTTATTCATAAGTTTTTGGAAGTATACTTGGATGATTGGATAGTGTTTAGTTTATTAAAGGATCATGTAAAAGTATTAAGATTAATGTTAGAGAAATGCAGACAGTGCCAAATATCGTTTAATATTAAGAAATGTATTTTCAACGCACCTTTTGATATTTTGTTAGGGAACGTGGTGTGTAAACAGGGTCTGCTGGTTGATCCTGCTAAAATTTCTATCATAGTTAACTTACCACCACCGAAATCAGTGCGCCAATTTAAGAGTACACTTGTTCATATAGGGTATTATATGAAGTTCATAAGAGGATATGCACAAATTACTACGTCGATGGAGAAATTGCTGAAAAAGGACACTAAATATCAGTGGAATGATGAATGCCAACAAAGTTTGGATATTCTAAAGGAGAAGATGGTGACTATGCCAATTCTTGTGTTTCCATATTTCTCTAAAGAAGTTCATGTGCATGTGGATGCATCTACAATAGAATTAAGAGAATTATTGACCTAACCAGGAGAAGGTGATATAGATCACCCTATTGCATTTGCAAGAAGGAAGTTATCAGATTCGGAACAAAACTATAACACTACAGAAAGGCAAGGATTAGCTATAGTATATGATTTACAAAAATACAAACACTACTTGTTAGAGCAACATTTCAATATGTTTACGGATCATTTAGCACTAATATATTTAGTCAATAAACCAATGTTAGGGGGAAGGATATGAAGATGGATACTTTTATTCCAAGAGTTTGATTTTGAAGTTGTGGTGAAGCCTGGAAGATTGAATGCAGGACCATATCACTTATCTAGGATAACTAATGGATAAGAACCCAATAACTTGGAAGACAACTTTCTAGAAGCGCAATTATTTTTAGTACAGATAGTTGATGAGTATTTTGCTAACATTATTGATTTTTTGAGTACAAGGTTTGCACCAGGAGAATTTACTATTGTGTAGAAGAAATTTTGGTGGTTAGAGATGCAGACTACCAATTGATTGTAGGTCATTTATACAATCTTGGGGAAGACAACATCTTAAGAAGATGTGTGATGGAGCATGAAATGCATATCGTTTTAGCAGAGGAACATGAAGGCATTGTTAGAGGAAATTACATAGGGAAATCTATTGCACAGAAGTTATTGCACGCAGGATTATGGTGGCCAACCGTTCACAAGGATTCAAAGGAATATTATCAGAAGTGAGATGTTTTTCAAAGATTTGGGAAGCCATCCAGGAGGGATGAGATGTCGTTGAAGCATCAAGTAACTTTAAAAGTGTTTGATAAGTGGGAAGTAAATTTTTTAGGTCCAATTAATCCACCAGCAAGAATACCAGGAGCTAGATATATTATTACAACGATAGAATACTTGACCAGATGGGTTGAGGCAATAAAAGTAAAGGATTGTAGCACAAAGACTGCAACGTGATTTTTATTTGAACATGTAGTGACAAGGTTTGGATGTCCAAGAATATTTATGAGTGATCAAGGGACTCACTTTATCAACAACACAACTGAGACAATGTTGGAAGAATTCAAGATACAACACCAGAATAGAACTCCATATCACCCTCAAGATAATGGAACAATTGAAGGGTTTAACAAGATATTGGAGAATGCCTTGACAAAGATTTGTAATGTGAACAAATATGATTGGGATTTGAAGGTACCAACCATACTCTCAGGTTATAGAACTACATGCAAGAAGCTAATAGGGTAGACACCCTTTAGGTTGGTGTATGGAAAAGAAGTAGTAGTTCCATTAGATTATTTGATATCGAGTATGCCCATTTCAGAAATTACAGATATGACAGAAATGGGTGAAACACAGGAATGATTAGCTCAAATTATGGAATTAGAAGAATTCATAATCATATATGGTTTCCATCAAGAGGTACAGAAACCAAAGGATAAATCATGACATGGAAAACACATTAAGAATAAGAGATTCAAAGTTGGATATCTAGTTCTCCTTTCTAAAATTAAATATTTGCAGCACCCAGGAAAACTTAGAATGCATTGGCTAGGGCCATACCAGTTAAAGTCTATCACATATGGAGGTGTTGTACAAATGCATGACTTAGAAAGGAAGGAAGTTCAAGGTCTGGTGAATGGTAGTTGACTGAAAATGTATAGGGACAGTCAACCCTCTAACCCTCAGTAGTTGTAGCGCAACAAGTAGACTTGTACATATTGTAAATAGTACGAGCTAAAAGAAGTAAAAAGAAGAAGAAGATAAAACCAGAAAAATGAAGAAAAATAAAAAAAGAAGTAGTTAGAGGAATAAATGATAGACAAATAATCAAGAATGACATTGCGCAACAGACAGAAAGTTAGGGTGACAAAAATAAAAGATATTGTGTGCAAGATAATGTTAGAAAAATATAACTGTGGAGTAATAAAATAAAACAAATGTGGAAATAAAACAAAAAAAGATACACAATACAATAGAGACACAGATATACGTGGTTCACCCAGTGTGGGCACTACATCCACTAGAGAAATTGTCAGGTCCTTCCTTTATTATTATCCAGCCAATGCAGGGATACAACCTACGACACACCTGTTGTAACTTCCTCTTATTTCTCTCAAAATCTCCTCACTCATAATACAATATTCGCAATGATACATAGACACAATACATTTCCCTCATAAAAGAGTGTTTCCTTCTAGGGAAAAAAAACCTAACAAATCTTCTACCGTTAGATATGTGACCTTATAATGAACGGTCTAGATTTACTATGAAATTACAATATACATTTACAAGGAAATTTTTCCTTCGGGGTCTTTTCCCCCGAACCTCCAACAGGGAACGTTGTTCCCCGAACCCCCATCGAGGACCCGCTTTCCCCCAGACCCCCTAGCCAAGGGGATAACCCCACCAAACCTCATAGGGGGGGTAACCCCCCATGCACTCCCCCATGTGGAGGAGCATATATTCTTTGGGGGTGTAAATTCCTCATGGGGTATAAAACACGGCTGAAAAAAAAAGACCTCTGAATTAGGAAGATAATCAGGCTCCACAACCACCAATATCCCACTTGGAGACTGATCTCAACAACTCCACCATTGTTGTATCTATTGAACTATGATCCTTCTTGGACTTGAAAATTTTCTCATCTTCATGTTCATGCTTGAAGACCAATTGAAACTGAGTAGGAACTTAGTTTCTCTCTAGTTACTCCCTTAGTCAACATGTCTGCAGGATTCTAGCTAGTGTGTATCTTTTCCAACTTCAAATGTATATATTCCAAGATGGATTGTATGAAATGGTACCTAAGCTGTATATTCTTAGTCTTCGAATGGAAGGATAAGTTCTTTTCAATATGAATGAAACTCTCACTGTCATAGTACAACCTGCTATTCTCTTGATTCTTTATGAATTCCTCCATAATCCTCTGTAACCAAATCATCTCTTTACTAGCCTCTGTAGCAACAACATACTCTACCTCTGTTGTTGAAAGTGCAACAACCTTTTTCAGTTTCGAAATCCAACTTATTGTTGTTCCACCTATAGTAAAAACATACCCTATGGTGATCCTCCTGCTATCTTTATCACTTGCAATATCTGAATTGACATACCCCTATAGAACAGTTTCTGAACCTTAAAAACATAATGCATGAGTAGAAGTACCTATAAAATACCTGAGAATCCACTTTATTTCCTCCCAATATTCTTTACTTGGATTTTTCATATACCTACTCACAACTCCCACTGCATGTGCAATATCTGGTCTTCTGCAAACCATCACATATATTAAGCTGCCAATTACTGATGAATAAGGGACCCTGGACATGTATTATATTTCCTCTTATGTCTTGGTACACATTTCCTTAGTTAATTTGAAATGGGTGGCCAAAGGTGTACTAACTAGTTTTTCATTTTGCATTCTAAACCTCTCCAACACCTTATTTATGTACTCACCCTAAGACAATGTCAATTTGCGATTTTTCTTGTCTCTTGTTATTCTCATACCAAGGATTTTCTTTGTAGCACCCAAATCCTTCATAGTAAATGAATTAGCTAATTTATTCCCTAGAACATTTATATCCTTCATATTAGACCCTGCAACAAGCATACCATCTACATACAATAGCAAGATAATATAGCTTCCATTTTCTATCCTTTTAAAATAAACATAGTGATCAGAATGACATCTACTTTAACCTTGTTCTGTCATAAACCTCCCAAAATTCAAATACCAATGTCTTGGAGCTTTCTTTAGGCCATACAATCTCTTCTACCAAATTCTCCTTCCCTTTGACCTCATACCCATGTAGTTGATGCATATAAATATATCTTTCTCCAAATCCCCATGTGGCTGCTGCATATAAATCTCTTCCTCCAAATCCCAATGGAGAAAATATGTTTTTACATCTAACTGTTCAAGATGAAAATATTTTACTACCACAAGACTTAAAATAGTCCTAATTGAAGTCATTTTACCAACAAGAGAAAATATTTCATCAATATATATACCTTTCTTTTGTGCAAACCCCTTTACAAAAAGTCTAGCCTTGTACTGTTTTTTTCCTCCATCTTCTTCCTTCAACTTGTAAAACCATTTATTCTGTAATGCTCTTTTTCTTACAGGAAACTAAACCAAATCCCAAGTCTAGTTATTTACCAGGGAATCCATTTCCTCTTTCATTCATTTCCCCCACTTCTTTTTGGTGTCTACCTGCATTGCCTCTTCATAACATTCTGTTACACCAGAATCAGTCAACAATAAATAATACAATGAAGGAGAGTATCGTTCAGGGGTCTACTTAACTTACTAGATATTCTAACAACAATTGTAGGAGTTTGAGATACTTATTTCTCCTGTTGTTGTACATTTTGATTTTTTGGTTCCTTTGGAATTTATTTTTCAGTGATCTCATCAAGCACTGTATATTCTCTTTTTTCTTTTTCTTGTATCTTTCCCTGCAATTGATATTTGTACATGACCTTCTCATTGAATATGACATCTATACTCCTATTAATTTTGTGATTTTCATAATCCCATAAGAAATAACCAAAATTATTAACACCATATCCAATAAAGGTACACTTCTTGTATTTTTCCTCAAGCTTTGTTCTATTTTCTTTATCAATATGGACAAATGCTTCAAAACCGAAAGTATTCAAAAAATAATAGTTTACCTTTTTACCTGTCCATGCCTCCTCTGGAATTCCATCATGAAAAGAGCTTGAAGGTCCTCTTTTTATTAAGTAAACAATAATATCTACAAGATCTACCCAGAAATATAAGGGCATACCAACATGCAATCTCATACTCCTTGCACGCTCCATGATTGTCCTATTCATCCTTTCCGACACACCATTTTCTTGTGGTGTTCCTGGAACTACCTTCTCTCTACGAATACCATGGTATGAACAATAATCATCAAACTCCTTGCTGCAATATTCACCTCCATTGTCTGATCTGAGACACTTCAACCTTTTTCTTGTCTTATTCTCAACCAAAGCTTTACATTTCTTAAAAGTATAAAAAAACATCATATTTTTGTCGAATGCAATAAACCCAAGTTTTTCTAGTTGCATCATCAATAAAAGTAACATAATAATGAGATCCACCAAGAGATGATAACTGAACTAGTCCCCATACATATGTATGCACAAGTTCTAACCTTTCACTCTTATTTTCTTTTCCGACTCTGAGAAATATGACTCTCTTATGTTTTCCATAAACACAATGCTCACAGAAACCCAAATCAATTTGTTTAAGATCTGGCAACAAATTTATTTTGTGAAGTATATTAATCCCCTTCTGACTCACGTGTCCAATAATATGATGCCACAATGTTGTATCCACTCCTATAGAAGCTAAGGAGATAGAAGAGTCACTATTACCAGTACATAAATACAATGTACCTACCTTCTCTCGTTTTTCTATCACCAGTGATCCTTTGGTGACTTTCCACATTTTATCTGTAAATATGGATATACAAAATTTACTTGCCAACTTACCTGTTGAAATTAGATTTTTCCTTAGATCTAGAACATGTCTTACCTCTTTCAACAACCATTGGTTTCCATTCCTTTGCTTTATTTTTACCTTTCCCATTCCAACAAATCTTCATGGTTCATCATCACCCAAATGAACATGTCCAAAATCACCTTGAACATAATCTAGAAAATGTTTCCTATGGGGTGTGGCATGAAATGAAGCCCCTGAATCTACTACCCAAGACTCAGAAATATTATCTACAAAAAGAATCAAAGAATCTTGTAACATATCACCTGTTACATTTTCTTCCTGATTTTTCTCATGTTGTCCATCTCTTTGTTTCTTTGGAGATCTGTAGTCTTTCTTCATATGTCCTTTCTTCCCACAATTCCAACACTCTATCTTTCCTAATTTGGATTTGGATCTTCCCTTCCTAGAATTCCCGCGGTTCCCTGAGCCCTTTCCTCTATCCTTTTGTCTTCTCCTGTTCTCCATGTATAACGCATTACCTGATGTCTCACTTTTTCTTTTCTATCACATTTCCTCACTAGGGATAACACCAACAACATCATAAAATTTTAAAGCATTTGAACCCTTTCCAGATTTACCAAGTCATTCCAGCTTTCTGACAATGAGCACAAGATTTGAAGAGCCCTGACCTCATCATCAAAGTCCACTTTTACAGAATTTAGCTGATTAGCAACCCTATTAAATTCATTTAAATGATCTGCAACAGACCCACCTTATGAAATATTCATATTAAATAATCTCTTCATTAGAAATACATTATTGGATGCCGAGGGTTTTTCATACAATTTAGCCAATGCATCCATCAACTCCTTCGTTGTCTTTTCTTTCAAAATATTGAAGGCCACTAACACTGGCAGGCTCACCCATATCGTTCCTAGTGCATTTCTTTCAAGAACCTCCCATTCTTCATCCTTCATCGTCATCGTCTTCTTTGCTATTCCACCCAATGGTAGGAATAGATCCTTCTAATATAAATAATATTCCATCTACATCTTCCATAACTAGTAGTTTTGGCCATTAAATTTCTCGACTCTAAACTTTTCATCTTCCTCCATTGCTCCCACTCATACCGGGAACCCTCTTTTCCAATGAGTTACCTTTCTTTATGATACCAGTTGTTAGAAAAACAATATCACGGAGTAATAAAATAAAACAAATGTGGAAATAAAACACAGAAAAATACACAATATAATAAAGACACAGATATACGTGGTTCAAATAGTGTGGGATACATCCACCATAGAAATTGTCTGGTCCTTCCTTTATTATTATCCAGCCAATAAATGGATACAACCTACAACACACCCATTGTAACTTCCTATTCTTTCTCTCATAGTATCCTCACTCATAATACAATATTCACAATGATGCATAGCCACAATGCATTTCCCTCATAAAAGAGGGTTACCTTCTAGGGAAACATACCCTAACATAACTTCTACCATCATATATGCTAACTTATAATGAACGGTCCAAATTTACTATGAAATTACAATATACATTTACAAGGCATTTTTTCCCTTGGGGGCTTTGCCCCCAAACCCCCCAATCGAGGGGATATCCCCCCCTTCATTTCCCCACGTGGAGGAGTGTATATTCTTACAGGGTGTAAAGTCTTCATGGGGTATAAACATGGCTGAAAAAAAAATACCTCTGAATCAAGAAGATAATCAGGTTCCACAACCAACAATCTCCCACTTGGAGACAGATCTCAACAACTCCATCGATGTTGTATCTGCTGGACTATGATCTTTCTTGGACCTGGAAAATTTCTCATCTTCATGTTCATGCTTGAAGACCAAATGAAACTAAGAAGGAACTCAGTTTCTCCCTGGTTAGTCCCTTAGTTAACATGTCTGCATGATTATGAGTAGTGTGTATATTTTCCAACTTCAAATGTCCATATTCGAAGATGGATCATATGAAATGGTACCTGAGATGTATATACTTATTCTTCGAATGGAAGGATGAATTCTTTGCAATATGAATGACACTCTCACTGTCACAGTACAACCTGATATTCTCTTGATTCTTTCCCAATTCCTCAATAAACCTCTATAACCAAATCATCTCTTTACTAGCCTCTTTATAAGAAACATACTTTGCCTCTGTTGTTGAAGGTGAAGCAACCTTTTGCAGTTTCAAAATGCAACATATTGTTGTTCCACCTACAATAAAAACGTACCATGTGGTGCTCCTCTTGTTATCTTTATCACCTGCCATATCTGAATCAACATATCCTTGTAGAGCAATGTATGAACCTTGAAAACATAATGCATAAGTATCAGTACTTCTCAAATACCTGAGAATCCACTTTACTTCCTCCCAATGTTCTTTACCAGGATTGTTCATATACCTTCTCACAACTCCCACTGCATGTGAAATATGTGGTCTTGTGCAAACCATCACATACATCAAGTTGCCAAATGATGATGAATAAGGGACCCTGGACATGTATTCTATCTCCTCCTGTGTCTTGGGACCCATTTCCTTAGTTAATTTGAAATGGTTGGCCAAAGCTGTACTAACTAGTTTTTCATTCTGCATTCTAAACCTCTCCAACACCTTCTCTATGTACTCACCCTGAGACAATGTCAATTTCCGATTTTTTCTGTCTCTTTTTATTCTCATACCAAGGATTTTCTTTGCAGCACCCAAATCCTTCATCACAAATGAATTAAATAATTTCTTCTTGAGCACATTTATATCCTTCATATTAGACCCTGCAACAAGCATGCCATCTACATACAATAGAAAGTTAATATAGCTTTCATTTTCTAGCCTTTTAAAATAAACACAGTGATCAGAATGACATCTACTATAACCTTGTTCTATCATAAACATGTCAAACTTCAAATACCACTTCCTTGGAGCTTGCTTTAGGCAATACAAGCTCTTCTTCAACCTGCATACCAAATTCTCTTTCCCTTTGACCTGATACCCCTGTGGTTGCTGCATATAAATATCTTCCTCCAAATCTCCAGGGAGAAAAGCTATTTTTACATCTAACTATTCAAGATGCAAATATTCTACTACCACAAGACTTAAAATAGTCCTAACGGAAGTCATTTTAACAACAGGAGAAAATATTTCATCAAAACATGTACCTTTCTTTTGTGCAAACCCCTTTACAACAAGTCTAGACTTGTACCACTTTTTTCCTCCATCTTCTTCCTTCAAATTTTAAACCCATTTAATCTGTAATGCTCTTTTTCCTGCAGGAAACTGAACCAAATCCCAAGTCTAGTTATTTACTAGGGAATCCATTTCCTCTTTCATTCCTGCATTGCCTCTTCATAACATTATGGTTCACCAGAATCAGTCAACAATAAATAATACAATGAAGGAGAATATCGTTCAGGGGGTCCACTTAACCTAGTATATCCTCTAACAACACTTACAAGAGTTTGAGTTACCTACTGCTCCTATTATTATACATTTTGATTTTCTGGTTCCTTTGGAATTTCCTTTTCAGTGATCTCATCGAGAACTGTGTATTTTGTTTTTTCTTTTTCTTGTATCTTTCCCTACAACCAATCTTTGTACATGGCCTTTTCATTGCATATGACATCTCTACTCCTAATTTTATTGTGATTTTCATAATCCCATAAGCGATAACCAAAATCATTAACAATGTATCCATTAAAGGTACACTTCTTGTATTTTTCCTCAAGATTTGTTCTATTTTGTTTATCAATATGGACAAATGCTTCACAATCAAAAGTCTTCAAAAAAGAAAAGTTTACCTTTTTACTTGTCCATGCCTCCTTTGGAATTCCACCATCCAAAGAGATTAAAGTTCCCTTGTTTATTAAGTAAACAACAATATCTACAACATCTTCCCATAACTGTAAGGACAGACCAACATGCAATCTCATACTCCTTGCATGCTCCATGATTGTCCTGTTCATCCTTTATGGCACACCATTTTGTTATGGTGTTCCTAGAACTGTCTTCTCTCTATGAATCCCATGGTATTAACAATAATCATCAAACTCCTTGTTGCAATATTCACCTCCATTGTCTGATCTGAGACACTTCAACCTTTTTCCTATCTCATTCTCAACCAAAGCTTTCCATTTCTTAAAAGTATAAAAAAAACATTAGAGTTTTGTCGAATGCAATAAGTCCAAGTTTTTATAGTTGCATCATCAATAAAAGTAACATAATAACAAGAACCACCAGGAGATGATACCTGAGTTGGTCCCCATACATATGTATGCACAAGCTCTAAACTTTCACTCTTCTTTTCTTTTACGACTCTAAGAAATATGATTCTCTTATGTTTTCAATAAACACAATTCTCACAGAAATCCAAATCAATTTGTTTAAGATCTAGAAATAAATTTCTTTTGTGAGGTATCTGCATCCCTTTCTCACTCATGTGTCCAATCCTATGATGCCACAATGTTGTATCCACTCCTGTAGAAGCTAAAGATATAGAAGAGTCGATACTACCAGTAAATAAATATAATGTACCTACCTTCTCTCCTTTTGCTATCACCATTGATCCTTTGGTTACCTTCCACATCTTATCTATAAATATGGATATACAACCTTCACTTGCCAACTTCCCTGTTAAAATTGGATTTTCCCTTAGATCTGGAACATGTCTTACCTCTTTCAACAACCATTGGTTTCCATTCCTTTGCATTTTTACCTTTCCCATTCCAACAACTTTTCATGGTGCATCATCATGCAAATGAACCTGTCCAAAATCACCTTGAACATAATCTAGAAAATGTTTACTATGGGGTGTGGCATGAAATGAAGCCACTGAATCTACTACCCAAGACTTAGAAATATTATCTACAAAAAGAATCAAAGAATTAACACATCACCTGTTACATTGTCTTCCTGATTTTTCTCGTATTGTCCATTTTTTTGTTTCTTTGGAGCTCTACAATCATTTTTTAGATGTCCTTTCTTCCAACAATTCCAACACTCTATCTTTCCTAATCTGGATTTGGATCTTCCCTTCCTATAATTCTCGCAGTTCCTTGAGCCCTTTTCTCTATCCTTTTGTCTTCCCCTATTCTCCATGTTTAACACATTACCTAATGTCTCACCTGTGCTTTTCCATCACATTTACTCACTAAGGATAACACCGACAACATCATCAAATTTTAAATCATTTGAACCATAGAAAAAGTTACTTACAACCATGACCAAGCCATTCCAGCTTTTTGGCAATGAGAACAAGATTAGAAGAGCCCTAACCTCATCATCAAAGTCCACTTTTATAGAACTTAGCTGATTATTAACCATATTACATTCATTTAAATGATTTGCAATCGACCCACCTTCTGACATCTTCATATTAAATAATCTCTTCATTAGAAATACCTTCTTGGACATCGAGGGGTTTTCATACATTTTATCCAATGCGTCCATCAACTCCTTTGTTGTATTTGCTTTCCAAATATTGAAATCCATCGATGCTACCAGGCTTAGCCATATCGCTCCTAATGCCTTTTTGTCAAGAACCTCCCATTCTTCGTCCTTCATGGTCATCATCTTGTTTTCTATTCCACCCAATGGTAGAAATAGATCCTTCTGATATAAATAATCTTCCATCTGCATCTTCCATAACTGGTAGTTTTTGTCATTAAATTTCTCGACCCCAAACTTTCCATCTTTCGCCATTGCTCCCACTTGAACCAAGAACCCTCTTTTCCTACGAGTTACCTTTCGCTCTGATACCAGTTGTTAGAAAAATAGGATTGCAGAGTAATAAAATAAAACAAATGTGGAAATAAAACACAAAAAGATACATAATACAATAGAGACATAGATATACATGGTTCACCTAGTGTGGGCTACATCCACTAGAGAAATTTCCAGGTCCTTCCTTTATTATTATCCAAACAATGAAGGGATACAACCTGCAACACACTCTCTTTAACTTCCTCTTCTTTCTCTCAAAGTCTCCTCACTCAGAATACAATATTCACAATGATACATAGACACAATAAATTTCCCTCATAAAAGAGGGTTTCCTTCTAGGGAAAAAAACCCTAACATAACTTCTACCATCAGATATGTGACCTTATAATGAACAATCCAGATTTACTATGAAATTACATTATAGATTTGCAAGGAATTTTTTCCTTTGGGTGATTCTCCCTCGAACCCCCATCGGGGAACACTATTTCATGAACCCCTATCGGGTCCCCACTTTCCCCCAGACCCCGCAGAGGGGGTAACCCCTCTTGTACTCCCTCGCATAGAGGAGTGTATATTCTTCTGGGGTGTAAAGTCTTCATGGGGTATAAACACAGTTGAAAAACAAAGACCTCTAAATTAGGAAGATAATCAGGCTCCACAACCAACAGATAGATATGATAGAAAGAAATACCAGTGTGCTCGATATAGATCATAGTAGAAAAATACAGCGCACCAAAAAAATGAAACAATCAGTAAAAAGAAAAACCGGTCACCAAAAAAAGAAGGCGCAAAACGAACATTTATGACAGTCATCGAAGCGTTACAGACAAGATTTGGAGCATTTATGACAACAATTTAGAAGAAAATTTAGGGTTCGACAAGCCACATTGTGAATTCTAGCGACCAAAGAGCTAAGTAGCCAAGAGAAAGGAGCGAACTAGTGATTTAGCAAGTCGAAAATAAGATTTTAGAAGTAAACCCACTTATATTCTAGCAAGATGGCACCACCCAAAGTCGGAGAACCCAACAAAATGTCAAGGAGAACCCGCAGGAACAACAAGTCACCACTGGAGCTAGCAATGGAAGCCGAAAACCCTATGTAGATGGAGGTAGTGGTGGATGTTTACCCCATTCCTTCCCCAGAACTGGCAAGTCCTATACTAGTTGAGAAGAAAACAGAAGAAATGCAGATTAACACACCAAACACAATAGTAGATAAAAACCCTACGCATGAAACAATCCAACCCACATAGGAAGTAGATTCCTACATCACAGATGAGGAAAGGACTGAGTCCGACGAGCTGAGGAATCAAGTTGGCACAAAACCAACACAACATGAAAAAACACCAGCAATAGAGAACACGACGCATTAGGAGTCTGGCATAGAGGAGGATGAGGAAGAGAAAACGTATCAGGAAGAAGGTCCCTCAAGTGCACCAGGAAAGGGGAAAGGGAAACAACAGGTCCAAATATCCCCACGCAAGCAACAAGAGGTAACCATTATGTTACCGTGCATACTAGTAGGATTAAAGGTTGTCACATATTTACTTGGATGCATAGATAAACTACACTATTTAGGCCATGATGTAAGGGACACAAATAAAATCCTAGAGTTCACGCAACATGTATACCTAGAAAGAAGAGGGGTCAACGCAACGGGAGTACCCATAATGGAACCTAAACAATGGATACAAGGATATATAATACAATTATAATGAACCTATTAGAGATCCCGCACTTTGGCAGGGGAATGGATGTAAATAGCTATGTCAAGCAGTTACTGGAAGTAGTACATGGAGCTATTTTGTGGCTGGATACACAAGTTTCCATCGATGTCGACTTGATAGCCAAGATAACAGGTCTGACAACCAATGGTGAGAAACCTGCGTAGTACCTTGATGACAAGACCAAGGATAAATCCTTGACATAAGAGATAAAGTAGACCTATGGGACAGAGAGAGGATACAAGGGAATAAATGAACCAACAACACAACTAGCAACCAAAATGATGCCCTGTAAATTACTCACGAAGTGTCACAAGGAGGAAGTGTCAGCAGGCATAATAACAGCAGTCGCACAGTGAGCGAAGGGAACTGTATTAAGCTGGAGCCCATACTTGTTAAATCTATTTTTAGATGATTACAAAGACGCCCAAGATGTAGGGACATAGTTTCATTACTCGTGGCTCATTATATTGATTGCATTAGTGGGTTGAAAGCACCCTAAATACACCATGTTTTATCATAGAAATGGAAGGTGTTGCATAACATAGTATGAATCATTGTGGCACACAATTGTCACAAAAGAAAGACATAAAAATGTCATCATATTGAAGACATACCTTGAAGAAATCCAAGAAAAGGTGGCAGAAACATGGAGGATCCCACCGGAGGTGGTGGAGGAGTACAAAACGATATAAAATTTTAAAGTATCGAGGCATAATGTATGGATCCAAGAAAAAAGGGATCCAGAGAAGGAGTGGATACAGATGAGATACTTAGTTAATTCAGAAGAATAATGGAAGGTTCCAAAAGAACAACCAGGGGACAAGTAGCCATCAAAGGACAAGCAACCAACAAAGGAAAAACAACCAGCATAAGCAGGCCCATCCCAAAGGAAGGGTACCCCAACAACAAATACAAGAGAAACAACAGGGTGCACGAAGCCAACAGGGGGGAGTGTAGAAACCAAGAAGAAGACTATCCCCAAACCGGTCAAACAATAGAAGGACCACGTAAAGACTGCTAATGGCTTAATGAAAAGGAGAACATCCCTTCATAGGAGGGACAAGCAGGAGGAAGTATACCAGATACCCCAAGAACAAAAATCCCACACAATCAAGGCCACTAAAGAGAACGATTGTTCAGTTAGGGGGAGCACACAAGAAAATGAAGACACACAAGGGAGTCCCAAAATACACCATAATGGAGGATGATGCAAAATTAGTCACGGAGAAAGTACAAGACCGCACCACTGAAGAATATGAGGAGGGAAAAAAATGATAGAGGTCAAATAGGTCTTAGAGCATATACAATTTACCAAGGCATGACATGAAGGCACAAGACAACAACAAACAACGCAAGTAAAACCCATGCCAACACAGAATGACAAGGAGACAATGAAACTAACAACATTGGCAAGCCAAAGATTTACCATCACCAAAGATATGTTGCAAATTGATCAAGACATGGCACAGAGGAAAGTCAAGGACATGGAACAAATGGAACTAGTATTCACTAAGATACCAACGAAAGTGCTCTATCAACTACAAGTCAGTGTTACACAAGAAGTTCAATCGAGAACCAGGATAGATGCACAAAACCTGGAGAGAACCAACATTGCCAAGGAGGTAATAGAGATAGTTCTTACAGAAGTACGTAGAGAACACGAGGAAGAAAAATGATGCACAAATAGATTGGAGAAAAGAATTGAATAAGTATTCCAAACAATTCTGGACAACGCATTCATAGGAGAAATAAACACAGAAGAAAATATAAAGAAGATAGCACAGACAATGGAGGAATACAAACAAGAGATAGTAGAGTTGGTCGGAAAGCTAACACCAACCACACCTCCAGAAGTCAAGTCAGAAAGGGAACAACAAGCAACAAAACAAGAAGACCTTCTGGCATTGGAAGTCAAAGAAATAACAAAACTTTATGAGAGGACAACACAACCTTGGACAAGCCTAGTAGAAGATGAAGGGATCCAACAGTTGGATCAGAAAGAAGAAACATTGAATACAACAGTCCAAGATCTAAAGAAGAGGCAGAAGACAATGTCTATCTTGGAGAGAATGAGGGTTGCGTAGGAGATGAAAAACCTGCAATAAAAAACAAAAATAATCTAGGAGGAACAACATACCAAACAGGTTCAGTTGGAGCCCTTGCAAGAGCAAGTATAAAATATGATAACAGAAATAGAAATAGAGAAAGAAAAAATGGAAAAGGCGCACTCAGAAAGCATACAAGTGCTAAAGGATCACGTTACAACACATGTCATGGAGACCCTCACAGAAAAGAATGTGCAAATGAAGACAAAGGGAGATGAACTAGGAAATAAATTCTAGAAATTGGAGAAATCAGTGCAGGCGACACACATGACCTGAGTGGTTCAGGACAAGCCACAGATTAGTGTTGGGGGCCTGTTGGAGAATGAAATTTTTGGGTTTAGAGTAGAGAATGAGGTAGAAGGAACTAAGGAAGAAACGCGCGCCAGAAAATAAGGAAGACCATCATGATAGAAGGACAAAGGAAGGAGTGCGACGAGAAAGAAGGAAGATCGGCGTAGAGTGAAAGAAAGGATGAATACCAACCGTGTGAAAGGTAGTTGGTAAGTGGACAAGTTGAGTCCACTCAATATTAGGGTTTTTTGAGTCACAATGTAAGGGTTTTTACCCATTTTGTAGTATAAATAGGGGAAGTATGAGGCAGCTAGGGATATCATATATCATAAATATCATCATTGACCTTTGGCATGAGCGAAGTACTTTGAGAATCCTTTTGAATTTTGAGTCGAAGTATGTATTTTGTTGAGAGTTGCAGAGCTCATATGGACTCAGAGTAGATATGTAATTTAGGGTCAGGTCGCAAGTTGTGGAGCTTGGTGCGATGCTGGTCAGCCTCACCATTCTTAAACCCTATGATGTAATGCATTAACACTATTTTGATGAATGAGAAATAAGCAAAAGATCTTTTTGGACATAACCCATAGGGTGAACCATGGTAAAAAATGGAGTCTCTATGTGTTCTATGTTGCTTTTATGTCCTTTACAATGATTGAATGGATAAATGAATTCATATGTTAAGGTTTCTTTACAGTGCGCACTAGTATAATTATGTAGAATGGATGTTATTGAATGGATGGAATAGTATATCAGATGGATATTATGGTAGAATGCATGTTAAAGTAGAATAAGATGTAAAAGGAACATCCCCAATGCCTTCCATGACTGAAGACATCTGCATCCTGCAGTCACCGATAAGCCATCTTGGGTGAGACTGTGTTGTGCACTTTGTGTGCGGTGTAGCCTTCTGGTATACCAGAAGGGCCGATGGTTAAAAGGGTTTTGTTGGAGAACCAAGGTAGAACCCGATCAAGCCCATAAAACCAACAAATGTTGATTTGTTGATTGTAACCTATGCGGATATTCATATCTATAAGATATCGAAGATGGATTCCAAGATCGATCCTGGTTTTTTGAATGGACTCATTTATGTTGTTTGGACACACGATATGGATACTCTACTAAAAAGGAAAGGGCTCTAGAAATATATGAACGCCGCTATTCTAGATTTGAAGGATGACCAGGTGAATTTTTTTGTCAATGGGAAGAAACATGAGGTTGTTGGGGTCATTACGACCTACATTTCTCAGGGGATTCACTTTCATAAAAGTGTGATCAGATTCTCTCATGAAGTTTAGAAGAATATGAAGTCTTTGTTTGAAAAAATTCGATGGGAGTCAAGTTATGCAGTTGGAGAAAGAATTGATCTCTCTGAATCTACATTCCTTAATCGAAAGGATTGAGTACTATTTGACATATGTTAAAGAGCTACAATAATGGGGGTTTTTCATGATTATGTGATTTCACCTCTTGAATATATAGAACCACGTTGTTGGGCTCTAAATATGTCCTAAAAACAACCTCTATGCATCAACCAAAGGTAGGCACTGGCACAAGCATTTTACTTGTCGCCTACATAGGTTCTTACCTTTCGTTTTCAAGACCCAGCCTCCAGAGATGCAACACCTATAAAGGAACAACAATCATAAAGGGAACGACAGTTGTTCTATTCAAAGGAACAACACAACCTGCAAAAGGAACAACACTCGGAACAAAAGGAACAACAGTCGTTACATTGGGCTGAACTAATGTTGAATTAATTGCATTGTAGTATTTACCCAACTATCTAATTTGTCAACCCGGGGTTCGTAAACTGATGAAGCACACACAAAGTATATACAATATTGAAGTGGGACTAATCTAATCTAATGTTTAAGCTACAACTAAAATTGAATCATTAATCTAACACGCGTCTGAAATAGAATCATTAATCTAACACATGACTTGGAATTGAATTAATCAAGTTGCGTAAATGAAATTAATCTAAGAATGAGAAATTGCATGAAGGAATTAATCTAGAAATGGAGAACTACATGAAGGAAAAGCAGGTACAACATGTGAAGAGTTAAATAACACAACAACATATGTGAGCTCACGCCAATGAAGCAATCTTCTATTACAATAACCAAATCAATCTTCATAACAAAATAATAAAAGCATGAAAACCAAAACCATGAATCAAAGCTAAGAATCCCTTTCTCTTTCGAATCCTAATGACTACTCTGATTCTAATTACATAATCTAACTCCTATTGAATTCTCATGAAGAGAGAGCACTCTCTTTTATACATGAGAGCCTTGAA
>ML783595.1:181411-222373 GCA_009831015.1 Picea engelmannii
TTGAAATGGTGGAGGAAGTATTCGAGAAGTCCTTTGAATTAATCCTTCACATATTCCTACACATTACAAATCTCACACATATTTGAGATATATATGAAAACATGTCAATTTTCTAACATTTAATCACAAATTCCTTTTAAATACTAAAATGAATAAAGTGGAGAACAATAAGGTGAAACCCAAGTATATTTATGGAAATTATGTCATGAAAGGTTAATGGGGTGATGAAATGTGAATAATAATGAAGGGAAAGGTGGATGAAAATAGGACATTTCTGAGCCCCAACATGCCCCCCAACTTAACTTGTTGCATGTCCTCATGCAACCATGCATGGATCTTCTCAAGAAATTTTGGTATCTAAATGTTTGGCTTTGAGTGATGATAGTGAATGTTTTCCAGGATGGGATTTTACATGAGTATAAAATGACATTTTTCTTATGGTTGGTTCTTGTGTGACAACCATGAATATAAAGAATGTTGGTTCTTGTGTTTACAACATTCATTTCATTATTTGTTCTCTTGTTGTTATGATAATAATTTTCCCATATTTTTACTAGAAAATATATGCTATCAATGTGCATAAGGAAACATCACTAAGTATAAGAAATCCCTTTTTCTGTATATGTGTGAATCATGCCAATATGTATAACAATGCTTATGAAGCAAAGTGCAACAGAGTATCGTTGGAAAATAAATGTTCATAAATGGTAAATGAGACAAAAAATGGAATGATGGTCATGGAAAAAATGGACTGATGGTCATGGAAAAAATGGACTGATGATAGTGAATAAAGTCCCCTACCCTCCAACTTAACTTGTTGCATGCCCTCATGCAACGTGGCATAAGTCATAGAAGTGAAAAGGAAAGGGAACTAGATGAGGGAATTTTCCAAATTATTCATTGCTAGCAATTGAGGAATTACATGATTAAAGTTTAGAAAATAACATACCTCCACTTGCCCAAAATTTTGATGAACTATGCAATAGGAATATGGCTGATGTGGCTGGTAGAGTATGGAAGATGTCACTACTGCAGAATCATGTGAAAAGTGACTGGTGTTGTAGCAGCAATTGTTGTCGGTTGGATCAGAGAATGTGAAGTCGAGGAATCTGAACTGTTGCTGAATGAATCATGGAAAAGAGAAATTATGAAAGTGGAACTATGGTACTCTCATATGGATGAAGTCATGCTGTTGTAACTGCTGATAGAGTCATGAAGAGTGTATAGTCTTCAATCGTTGCTAAACCTGATGGTACAATTCCATTCATGTGAATGGATGTGTCGGTCTCGAGCATGAAGAGAAGTCATTGGATTACCGACCAATGATGAATGTCGTTAACCAATGCGAGGCAACTCATCATTGATGTCAATGAGTGCCAAGGTACCCAAGTACATATTGCGAAGTGGGAATGAATGAGCTGATGTCGAGCCACTTGCAAGATCTAACGATCAAGGGACATTGATGTATTCCCATGATTGTCAGTGAGAGAATTTTCCATTAAGGCATGCAAGCCTCCAGGTACTCAAAATGGACTCTAATCTATATCCTAGATAAGGTATTGAAGTCGATGGCGCAAGACTTGTTGAAAGGTGGGCCTTAAGGAATCCCACATCAGTCAACACAATTTATGATAAAAAGAGTGGTAGGAGTATAAATGAAAAGATCTCAATGTAATAGTGTGTATGGCAAGGCAATGTAGTCATGGAAAGGGAGCTGGATAGTTTTATTGACAAGGAAAAATGAACTGAAAAAGCTAAAGAGATGTATGTGACTCAAAAAGATAGGCATGTGCGAAGTCATGAAGGATAGTTCAATGGAAGATGGGTTTCAACACAGGGATGAACAATCTGCTTTGAAGGAGAAATGGAGGAAGACAGTCATGACGCAAATGGGTTTATGAAAAGTTTTATGTGTAACTGCAAACACCATGATGTGTAAGACGAGAATCAACTCCTTCAAGCAGGCAATAAGGCATGTATTTTTCAAAAGTTTTTTTTTTGTGATTTTTGAAAATCACTTTAGCAACAAGATGCGATCAGTCGCGCGCCTAAAACAACTTAGTACAAATCCTGCATGAAAACTTGTGAGATGTTTGAAAATATGTCATGCAGAAAGAAGGACAAATGCGACAAAGTAAATAAAATGTGTTTTATACCTCTTGTCATGGGCGTTGCGCGCATGCTTGTGTAATTGTTGAATGCTTGCTTAGCATAAAAGCACAAAAACATGTTTCCATTTGTTTTCAGGAATTTATAAAAACATCCATTTGCAATGTTATTTGTTTTTGTTGTTTTAATTATTCTAATTTTTCTTTTTATTTTTAATTTTTAATTTAGTTTTTTAGTTTTTATATAAAAAAATTTATTTTATTATGTTTCACCTATTTTTTATTTACATATTATTATTATTATTATTATTTCTATATATATAAAATAAATAAAAACAAATTTTTATAATAAACAAACCCCCAAAAAAGGAAATTCTTTATAATAAAACATTTTTTTTGTTTTTGTTTTAAACGTTTTAGAATTTAAATCAAACAAACAAAAACAAAAAAAGATAATTTAAATCAATCAAACAAAAACAAATCAAACAAACAAACAAATAATTTAAAACAAATAAAAGAAAATTCAATCAAATAATTAAAAAAAAACAAATAAAAGAAAATTCAAACAAATAATTAAAAAAAACAAATAAAAGAATACCTATGCCAGCAAGCCACCATGAATACTCCATTTGACCAATCTCGTCTCTTGTTGAAGTTTCCAAAGAGCCCACTGCTCTACCCAACTTGTCAACTTCCCTCACAATCCTCTTCCAGTCCACCTTCAAGGACGTGGTGAAGTCTACGTCTGTAGTAATATGGTTGAATGCACGCGCGATTAGAGCACCACCCGCCAGAATAACCATGGCTTCCCGACAATTAGCATTCATGTCGATAGGATCATCAACATTTTCTTTAGGCATGACAACTCGCGATTTATTACACGGATTGTTTCAACCATTGCGATGGCACAGACAGCAGGCATGGAGAAATTTTCCTTTCCTCCAACCATCTCACATGCTGCAATGCACAGAACCAAAGGCATGAAGTTTGTATCAACTTTTAATCCTGGCACGCTCTTGATGATAAATTGATTTACATTGACTGATTCCCAACAGTTGTGAATAGCAATGCTCCTTTTTCAAATATCACCCTGGACAATAATTTGTACCATTCTCTTGTTAAAGCACCAACATCAATGCCCTCCTCTCTTTGAGACTGCACAGTCAAGCGCCCTTTAATTTCATCTACCGAGCGCATTCGTAATTGATTGTAAGAATCTTCTAAGACATGTGTTCGGTGAACACAAATACAGAGTGGATTACAGTTGTGTTGCTCATTCTGTTGTCTAATCCGAGAGAGAAAAAATGATCTTTTGTGGTCAAATTCAATTAAACGAGGTGTCTTGTGCATAAGAGAAAGAGACTTCTCTAATAACCCTGGATTTTTCTACACAAAAGCATTCAGAAGCCGTCGATGCTTTTCAACAAACTTTACAAGTGTCATACCTTCCTCTGCTCTTCTATATTATGTAGCATCACTCACACTAGAATCATCTGGATCATGTTGCACAGCAGTGGGTCCTAGCTGCAACTTCTCACATAAAACAAAAAATGCCTCTATAAACAGAAAAACCCTTTGTGTACCAGGAGGAAAAGGTGGTGTCATGGATGTTGCTGCAGCATTCCTGCTTGATGCAACAGAGAAATCAAAAATACTTCCCAATCACAGTTCTATTTCACTTATACAACTACTCAATCCTTGCCATAATGGATCAATTGTTGCATTCCTTGGTTACAACAATAGCTTTCCAAGTGCAATTGGAATTTTCTGAACTCTTCTGATCATTATTAGTAGTTGACCTTGCAAGGACAGCCTTTGCATCTCCAATGTTGGCAATCAAAACCAATTGCCCAAGAATCCAAACAAAAAAAATCGTCGCTCCACCCTGCCATCCTCGAGGTAGCCCAGCTGAAAAAACATTGGCATATAAGAAAACGACCTGTTGCAAATGGTTAGAACTGCCACCCTGATATAGCGTGACAGTTTAGAAATAAAATCGCCGAAAAATCTTCATTGATTGCCAACAACGAAACTGTGAGATAAATGCCAGTATCACACAACCAACTGTAATTATCTCTTCTTCAAAATCTAGATATAAAAACGTGGGCCACTTGAATAAAAACAAATATATATGGGACAGCTAAAATAATAGTTTTATCTCCTTCAAAGGATCATGTTTGATTAAATATAGATTGCCAAGAATATGTTGCAAATCAAATTAATACGAAATCAATGAAAATGGGATTTAATCTGGCAACCTTCGGAAAAAATTATTTGTTCGGTCGAATATGAATCTAAAAATGGATTTCAGGGGATATGCTGAGAAAAAAATGGATCTACTTACCTGGTCGATCCCCCTCAACATGAATTTACCTACTCATTTCTTTTAATCAGTTATTCCAACAAGGTTGTTGGAGCGTGCAACTTCATCTTGTCCAAATATGACATTCGATCTGCGTACCAATCGCGTGCAATTGTATTCGATCGAGTTTAAGTAGCAGCTCCAACTCTAGGTGTGGATTCATTCGGTTGGGTGAACGTTGCATATCTCCTTCAACATTGTTCTCTTCATTTTAATTATAGCGCACGAATAATATACAAGCAGATGTTCATGCACAGATAAACAATTTCATTCTGATCAAATAAATTAGAGTCCCATGCTAGTGAAGGCTAGCTGAAACCGAGTTATTGATTGATTGCCTTCATCTTTGATTCCCTAATGAGGACATGCTGGTTAGAAAAATAGAACCTTAGACCTGCCTTTGTTCTCTGCATTTAGAATTTATGATATATTGTTTTGTTTGCATGTTGCTATAGGGGTGTATTTGCAATGAGTCAAATGTGATTTTCTCACAAACGGCGAATTGGTAATAGCTGAAATTTTACAGGCAGGTTCCTATAGTCCAAATTCTTTTACACGCCAAAAATCAGCCATACCCACATCACGGATTTCGAGAAAAATGAAAAATGGATGAAGGTGACTATCTTGATTTTCTCGAAACTTGTACATTATATTGGGCTGAAATTTACTAGGTTTTTTTATCATAACATCATGCACTTCCAGTCGAAAAATCACAAGAACCCAGATCCCGGTTTGTGAGATATCTTCAGTTTAATTTCTGCATTTTTTCTTTATAATTTGTGTTTTTGTTCTTTATAATTTTTGTTTTATCGTTTTGTTTGCAGATCGAAGGATAGAGGCACAAATTTATTATATTTTTTTCTTTTTATGTTTTCAGAAAATAAAGAACTTTTAAAAATTCAATGCAAAACTTATTAAAAAAAAATATTGTGAGAAAATGGAACAAACTTATTGAAAATTGTAGACGAAAAATATATTAGGCAATTTTTTCATCATCAACAATTAAAATTCTTCTTGAAATCAATTTAGTCATCCTACTTTCTGATCCTCGCGATCTCACGAAGCACAGAGGAGAGCATACTTATTCTAGAAAAAATAAAAAACTTGAAAATAAAACCCTACCTACACTACGCTAATTAGAAATGAGAAATTAGTTATGTGTAATCAAATAGCCAATGTAACCATGCACGCAACAGTAATAAAAAAATGTTATCTTTCAGTTTAGTAATTGACAGTCAGGAATACGTATAAATGTGTGAAATTAGTGGTTGAAACTGTAAATTAAAAAAGAAAAAGCAAAACTAAATGAATCTAACCTAGTACTTGCTTAAAACCAACGTTCGATCAGGATTTTGTAGGTGTAATTTGTCTTACTCAGACCATGTTGTAGCTCCTCACTGTCCTCCTCGACCTCTTGCGCACCTAATGGTTCTTCATTAAATGTGCAAGGTCCTTCGTATGTTGATTCTTCGTTCACATTGGGAGGAGTGAATAAGATTTTGGTTGCTGTCAAGATCCCTTCTTTCAGAGAAGAGGGGACCCCAAATTTTTCTAGGATTTGAGTGAGTTGTTCCAAGCTTAAATTCATTGTTAAATCATGTTTAAAAAAAAGGATTCTTACAGCACCCAAAACGAAAATGAAAAAAAACTTGAATAAAAGCACTCTTACTGAAATGGAAAATAATTACTCTTCACAGTTGCGGAAATTAAAACATTCATGATAGTTGGTAGGGACAGTGAGGAATCTACACTAAATCAGCTCTATGACCCTTAGAACCAGCACATGTAGATCATGCTTGCAGATTTGAAATTTACACTAACTTGCAGGAATTGAAATTTACACTACCCTACATGTCCTTACCCATATGTCACCTCAGAGTTAGGAGCATGTCTAATCACACTTGCATGAAAAAAAAAAATTAACTACCACAATTGCAGGAATCGAAATTTACACTACCCTACATGTCCTTACCCATATGTCACCTCAGAGTTAGGAGCATGTCTAATCACACTTGCATGAAAAAGAAATTTAAACTACCACACTTGCACGAATTGAAATTTACACTCCCCTACATGTCCTTACCCATATGTCACCTCAGAGTTAGGAGCATGTCTAATCACACTTGCATGAAAAATAAATTTAAACTACCACACTTGCAGGAATTGAAATTTACACTATGCTACATGTCCTTACCCATATGTCATCTCAGAGTTAGGAGCATGTCTAATCACAGTTGCATGAAAAAAAAATCTAAACTCCAATCCATCATGCTTCCCTGACAATGGCGCCAAAAATGTTGGGCTTTAAATATGTCCTAAAAAAAACCTCTATGCATCAACCAAAGGTAGGCGCTGGCACAAGCGTTTTACTTGTCGCCTATGTAGGTTCCTACCTTCCGTTTTCAATACCCAGCCTCCAGATATGCAACACCTGTAAAGGAACAACAATCATAGAGGGAACGACAGGTGTTCTATTCAAAGGAACAACACGACCTGCAAAAGGAACAACAATCGGAACAAAAGGAACAACGATCGTTACATTGGGCCAAACTAATGTTGAATTAATTGCATTGTAGTATTTACCCAACTATCTAATTTGTCAACCCGGGGTTCGTAAACTGACGAAGCACACACAAAGTATATGCAAGATTGAAGTGGGACTAATCTAATCTAATGTTTAAGCTACAACTGGAATTGAATCATTAATCTAACATGCGTTTGAAATAGAATCATTAATCTAACACACGACTTGGAATTGAATTAATTTAGTTGCGTAAATGAAATTAATCTAGGAATGAGAAATTGCATGAAGGAATTAATCTAGAGATGGAGAACTACATGAAGGAAAAGCAAGCACAACATGTGAAGAGTTAAATAACACAACAACCTATGTGAGCTCACGCCAATGAAGCAATCTTCTATTACAATAACCAAATCAATCTTCATAACAAAATAATAAAAGCATGAAAACCAAAACCATGAATCAAAGCTAAGAATCCCTTTCTCTTTTGAATCCTAATGACTACTCTGATTCTAATTACATAATCTAACTCCTATTGAATTCTCATGAAGAGAGAGCACTCTCTTTTATACATGAGATCCTTGAATATAAGATAACCATGTCATTATTACAGATCCACTTTTCTCTCAACCTATTTCCCATTATTACAAAATATAGTCCCTTCAAATCCTCACACACATCTCTCATATATCTTGGATAATATATTCCAACCAAATCTCCATGATCTTCTCCTTGGAATGGGATTGAATTATCTCCTCAAATATTGAAATGGTGGAGGAAGTATTCGAGAAGTCCTTTGAATTAATCCTTCACATATTCCTACACATTACAAAGCTCACACATATTTGAGATATATATGAAAACATGTCAATTTTATAACATTTAATCACAAATTCCTTTTAAATACTAAAATGAATAAAGTGGAGAACAATAAGGTGAAACCCAAGTATATTTATGGAAATGATGTCATGAAAGATTAATGGGGCGATGAAATGTGAATAATAATGAAGGGAAAGGTGGATGAAAATAGGACATTTCTTAGCCCCAACACACGTACTAATGGGGGGGTGTTTGAACCTCAAGTTCTCATGGATAATCCCACTTCAAATAGAGAAATTTGATCAGTCAGTCGACTAGAAATGAGAGATAGTCGGTCAGTCAGGTGAATATCAGCTAGAGACAGTCATTCAGGTGGTCGACTAGACAATTAGTCGGACAGATGACTAACAGTCAAAGATAGTCGGTCGATGGATCAACCAACCAATAAATCAACTATGTGTTGGACAATTGGATGGTTAGGTCAACTTGGTAAGTCAACTAGATGATGTGACATCACATATTTTCCAGAATCTGTTCCAATCATCGAAAATTATATGTGGACAAGATCTTCCCATTTTCAAGGAAATTTCTTAGATCTAGAAACTATAAATAAGGGATATTTTGGGTCGATATGTGTGTGAAACATGGTGAACATGTGTATCTATCATGCATTATGATGTTTTGATCATAATGTGTTGTGCTTAAGTGTTGAAATGTTGTCTTTAGACACCATCGATATTCTATGGAATATTATTCCATTGTATATCTTTATATATTATGTTATTGTTCCTCTAAAGGTTATCCCCAATCCCCAACAAGACAATGCAATGCAAAGTGAGTAAGACAAAAGAGGAAAATAGAGAATTTAATGAAAATAAAAAAATAATAAAGGAGAGAAAAGAGTGAGGAATTTGAAACAAAATGTCATCCTATTGGCCTTCCCATTACCCTAGATCTCCCTTTTTCCTCTTGTAGATTCACTCTCAAAGGGACTTTTGGAAATGAAGGAAGAGGATGCACATAAAGAACCATAGGCTGCATTGTACCAGAGATTGTTGAAATAGACTGAGAAAACATTTGAAGTTGGTTTTCCCATTTGGGATTCCAAGGTAAAATCTTTGTGTCATCCAAATTGATTGGCATGTCCACTATTGTGGATTTGATTTTGTACAAGCACATAATTTAGAGCCAAAATCAATCCTTAGTTTCTTGTGCGCGATATGATAAATCATATAAAATAAAATGAATTCAATTGTCTCTTTGATTAATCCAATGACATTCTTTTGTCAATGAATGGTTTTAGTTGTTGCTCTAATATCCCATGAAACTATTGGCCATTGGTATTTACTTGATTTGTGTTCTCTATAATGAGAGACAAGTATTGAATGGTGGATTTGAAATATGTGTTCTTGTCTTGCATACCTAACGATTGGAATTTCTCGAACCCTCAATGCTTTTGTCAACCCATTGGAACACTACTATCCACATACGTAGACTACAATGATGTCACTTCTGGTTTCAAATCACTCTTCTAATTTGTTTGGACCATTACAACAATTAGAGAATTCAAACCATCCATATATTTTCCAAAGGATATCAAAGGTTGATATAATAGAGATATTTCTCCATAACTGTCTGATTTGTAATGCCAACTCCTTGAATTTAGAAACCAAATAGTTCTCAGATTGTTAGGAAACTAGCGGGACGATTTTATCTTTCCATAGAGCCATACTCTCTTTCTATTAGTTGATTTCTTATTTGATAAGGCCAATTTCTCATTTCCTAGACCTAATTCACACTTCTCTATATCGATTCCTTCTTACCTAGGCATTCTATAACGTCCATCTAAGATAACTATTTAACTTGCTACATAGTTAATTAATCAACTATAACATACCAACAAGTGTAACACTTATATAAATGTGTTAACCACAAGATGTGTCTATGCCTTATAGGCTTTGACAAAGTTTCAAACTCAGACAAAAAATTGTAGACTATATATTCAAGTATTCATAAGCAATGCTTGTAATCATTGTTTTCAATCCAATCTTCTTTGACCATTTAAGGCCTTAGGATTGACATGTTATTTTGAGATACTTACAAGATTTGCAATTCATATAAAGTCAATTACTAATCTATTTCAATCAATTAATATAGATGAAATTAATTTAATTTAAAATCTTGTGTAAGGCTGTGCAATAGGTTTCATCGACATCAACTTATCTAAGGATTGCATATAGTTGCACAATATTATCATCAAATTTTCTTCTTTTAAACACTAAAATTTTACTTACATTTCCACTACATCATAATAATGATTTGATTAACATTTCATTAATGACTAAAATTGCATGATTGATTGGTACATGATCCTTTTATTTAACTCAATATTATCGCTTTCAAGGATCGTGGTTATGTATTTAGTTTGACGTCACATTAACTTTATTATTTCCCAAATGTCTTATTAGTCCCTGCCATAGGACTATAGCAATGAGTTTGCTTTTGATGTGACATTAATTTGTTTTTTACCATAAATTTGTGTATGCAATGTAATGTTTAACATAGGAAAACAAATATATATTTTTGGATATAATAAAAATATTTGTGTTTCTCATTTCTAATTGGTTGATAGAATTGAAGTGTTATTGCTCCCTTCAATTCTTTCAATATATAGAATTAATTACATAATCAATGAATTTCACCAATCACCACATCTAAATATAAAAAGTTGTACTATGTATTTATTATTATGCATTATTATATTTATATTACATATATTATCTAATATATTATTCATATTAAATTTATTATCTAATATATTATTTAGATTATATTTATTATGTAATATAGTAAATATTATATAAAAAGATATGTTATTAAATTTGAAAGGTTTATTTTCAAAAAAGAAATTGAATATTTTTAAAATGTAATTTGTATTTGACTAGATTAAATTAATTAGAAGTAAATTTAGGTTAATCCCAAAACTATACAACGTCTTCCTCCATTCCTTGTGAGTCTAGGTCAAATCTTTGAATTCCAATCTTTCTGACAGTATAATTATCAATGTTAATTTTTTTCATTTAAAATCTTCACAAATTGATTTCTCTTAAGACTATGAAACTAGCCCCTAGTTAACATATTGTTCATGTTTCACACTAATCATCATCATCAATAATTATAGGATGTCAACTATCATCTCCATTTCCAAATCTACTTGGCAGCTGCCATACAACCTTTATTTCTAATTAAATTTTATTATAATTTCACAATATAAATATATATATTTCCATATATATGTGTATGTGTTTTTTTTTTGGATGCCTTCTAATTCCTTAATTCCAACTAATGACATGAATTCCAATATGTTTATTATCATCTTAATTTAAAGAATTTGATCAAATTGGATAACCCACTCAAACCATTATTTACTTGTTAATACCTTTCATTTAAATTTCAAAGAGAAAGGCATATCAATTTTAACCACTATTTTCGTAAGGTTACATTAATATCAAAATTGACCAAGCTTATTGAAATTTAACAATGCAACCTTCAAGTCTTAAGGCATTGACTAAACCATACCATTACCATAATGAAATAAATAAGAACCATGATTAAATTTTATATTTTGCATGTTTCTCCGAATCAAAAGAATCACATAATCATGATTAAAATTGAATGAATTTAACATACAATAAATATAATTTAAAATTTAACATATCATTAGATGATGATGATGAACGTCCACTAAAACCTAATTGGTCTACCAAACCTTAATATACACATTAATTTTTAAATAGTCATATGTATACCCATTTAAACCTTAAGAGTTTATATATTTACCTCAATGGTTAATTTTTAAATAGTCATATGTATACCCATTTAAACCTTAAGAGTTTATATATTTACCTCAATGGTTGAACACATATAACGTAATAATTTGATTTAAAATTTATCAATATTAAATAAACATAAACAAAATGAATTGAATACGACATTTTGTATTGGAAAAGAAAACATTTTAATAATTAGTAACTATATAATATTATATTCAACCACTTATCTTCTTACACGAATTAGTTTATAATCATTTATAATCATTTAATCAATTGTATAACACTATACTTAGTATTAATTTTTTAATTCTAAAATTTTTAATTTTTTTGTAAGTAAGAGAGGTAATTATATTAAGATCCTGCAAAATCTGAAATAGAGTGGCAAAATACATAGCTAACCAGGCTGCAGTTACTGGACTGCCCCAGCCATGGGGAAACTAGTCCAGCCAGCCTATCAAAACCACTAATTAAACAAGTCATAGTTTAAAGAGTATTACTACTATTTGTCACCCAAGACCTGGAAACTCTATGGACTAAAACATACTAAAAAGCTAGACACCTGGCTGGTAGCCAGTCCACGTGGCGCAAAGGTCTCCTGGCCAGGGTTCTTCCTCGATGTAAGTCGGCCCATCATCCCAATGCTTTCCACCGTCCTCATGGCACTTAGGTTCCGTGGTGCCTTCCCCGTGCACGTCCTTCTTCCATTCTTCTTCTGCTGGACACGGTGTTTCATTCTGATCTGCATCCTTAGCCGCTTGGGAGTCCTTCATTGAACCTGTCTCATCAGACTCGGAGAGAAAAACCTCGTGCAGGGACGAGATGATTTTGAGAAATCTCACCACCTTGGCGTTCGTGGCTTGAAGTCGATAGTTTAGGTCCGTTACCTCTTGCCTTAGCTCGAAAACCAGGTCATGCAGTGTAGACAAGCTTTCCTTGACGCACTCTCGATCAAAAGAAGCAGAGAAACTTGGAGCTTCCCTTTTGGACTCACCACGAAGAGGGGGGTCGCTGCCTCTATCACTCAAAGGGTCGTGGAATGGCAAGGGGTTGGAGGAAAATGCTAGGGGGTCCAGGGAGAGCCGCAGAGTTGAAATTGGTGTGCTCGGAATGACAGCCATGGAATTGTATTGCATAACTCGCAAGGAGACAGGAGGAGATTTGGTTTTCCTGTGCGGGGAGGACTCAGAGGAGGTCGAGTCGGGGGGCGTAACCGAGGGTCGTCGAGGCTTCCAAGGAGCGCCTCTCCTTGGTCGGCCTCTGGGGTGAGTCATTGAGAGTGCAATGCAGCTGGCTGGGGGAATTAAGAGCAGGCGATAGAGGAGAAATGCAGGAGCCACTTCGTGCCAAGGGAGGATAACATAGAGGAGCCCGCGTTGCACAGTGAAGAGCCCTGCAATCACCATAACGTAATGCACTCCTGGCATAGTTAACCGGTTGAATTGAATACGCCGCAGAGGGGAGAGGACCGGTGCATAAATGCGCCCTCACTTCAGCTGTAAAAACATTTAAGCGATGGGAAGGGTGGTGGATTGTAGCACACGCCCATCACGTGGCGGTGTGCCACGACGCCTTGTGCCTTCGCCCATATCCTGCCGCGTGGACCGTAATTCCACCCTATCCGGGGGTGAGTCGACTAAACCTGCCTTGCGGATGCACTGCTGGAGAGTAGGATGCTCCGGTTCCAAAGAAGAAATGCACAAGAGATCAGAACCAATCCAAGTGGTACTTAGATTGGCGAGCTTGTCTGCAACTTGATTTGCCTGCCTTCGGACATGGGTCAGGATGATTGTCTGTGTTGGTTTCATGAGGTTGGTAAGTATTTGTAGGCCATGTGAGAGCCTCCAACTGGGCATGATTTTGTCCAGGTTTGCTCCATTTAGAATTCTCCATAACATATTGATGATGATCTGTGAATCTCCTTCAACCACTAAATTATGAAATCCATGTTCACTTGCTAGTTGCAGCCCTCGGATCAATCCCCAGAGATCTGCTGCATTATTCGTTGAGTGGCCCAAGCATCCTGCGGTGATTAAAAGAATGTGCCTGAGGTGGTCACGAAAGACTGCTCCATATCCCGTTGCTCCTGGATTGCCTTTTGAGGCACCATCAAAATTAAGTTTTATGAAAGGGAAAGATGGGGGGGACCAAGAAGAGGGGCTCAAGGTGTGGAGGGGGGCAGGAGAGAGGGTTAAAGGAGGGAAAGAAGGAAGAGGCTACCAATGTTGGAGGATTAAAAGTTCAGAGGGAATGTTTCCCCCTGTATCATCGGTCCATTGTTGCAGGGAGATGGTTTCCAAAATGTGGATGCGACAATGATGCCAGCAATGTTCCCAAGGTTGCGAAAGATTTCGAAAGACCCTTCTATTCCTCTCTTTCCATATTTGCCAAAGGAGGAAGCCTGGAAGGAGTTTCCAGATCTGATTAAGGAGGGGGGAGTGGAACGCCTGGTCTCTCCATTCTGCAATGGTGTCAATACCATTCTCTCTTTGTCGATCTGATTTGCGCATGATGATGGCCACCTGATCCCAAAGTTGGGTTGTGTAGGAACAGGAGTTCAAGAGATGATTCATGGTTTCTTCTGCACTTTCACACAGGAGGCAGATGGAAGGTCCTACAAAACCTCTCTTCGAAAGGTTGTCCCAAGTAAGAATGCTGGAGTGGGAGACTAGCCATAGAAAGATAGTGACTTTTGACCAATGCTGAAGACTCCAGATTTTGCACCAGAGTCCATTAGTAGGAGGAGGATCTATCTGGGTTAAGAGTTGGTAGGCCTCCTGCGTGCTGTAGGTTCCTTTTGGGTGGTGGCCCCTTCGAAAAATATCCTCTCCTTCTAACTTGGGTATTTTCCGCTTGGACATCTCCTCGTGCCAAGGTGCCATATCCACCTGTGCATTCAGATTTATGCGCTCTTTGTCTAGGTTCCATTTGTGCCACTTGTCCTCAGGAGAGTTGTCCTGCCAGTAGTCAGCCACTCTTGTCAGGCCTGCTAGAGTAGCTTGTGGGAATATATCCTCCGCCCAGCTGGTTTTGGCTATAATTGGCCATTGTTGCCAGGAGTCCTATCAGAAGAGAGCCGTTTCCCCATTCTGAATTTCCCAAAAAGAATTTCGGATGACCAATTGTTTGTTCTACTTGGCCACTGTCCAAATAAAGGATCCAGGTCCATCCCCATCCCACCGAATTAAATTTTTTTCCGCTACGGTTGGCGTGTATTTTTTCCTCCAAAATCTGGCCCAAAGGTCCTGGGGTTGCTTGAGCCACCGCCACCAGAGTTTTGCTGTGAGAACTTTGTTCATAATGAGGGGGTCACGCATTCCCAAGCCTCCTTGATTTTTGGGCTTGCAAAGTTTATCCCAACTGACCAATGCTATCTTCTTCCCAGAATTGAAGCCTTGCTAGAGAAAGTTTCTTTGAAGATTTCTAATGGCTGAGAGAACATGTCTTGGAGCAGCCATCGCCGAGAAGGAGTATATCGGTAGGGCTTGAAGAACGCTTCGGAGGAGAACCAGGTGGCTGGGTAGATTTAGAACTCTGAGGGTCCAAGAAGAGATCCTTTTGGTGAAAGAGGAGAGAAGATGCTCCCACGAGGAATTGCATAGAGCATTGTCTATCAGGGGAATGCCAAGGTATTTGGACGGAAGGGAGCTTCTTCTGAAACCTAGGATTTCAGTAATGTGTAACTGGATCGGAGGGGGCGTGTTGAAGAAGAATATTTGGGACTTTTCCTTGTTGCATTCCAACCCCAAAGCATCTGCAAAGGCTTGGAGAATGTCAAGAAGAGTGTTAGCTTCGCGGACGGTGGGGGTACCCATTAGGAGCGAATCATCTACGAATTGACTGTACGAAACGGGAGGAGAAATTCCATGCAAGGGTAAGCCCGTTAACAGATTTCCTTCGATTGTAGCTCGAATGGAGCGGCCAAGGCCTTCAGCCATGATGATGAAGAGAAAGGGGGAAAGAGGATCCCCCTACCTGATACCTCTTGCAGGAGAAAAAGTCCGAGAGGGAACACCGTTGACCAGGATAGAGAAAAAAGATGAGGAAGTTAAGTTCATGATCCAGCTGACCCAGCTGTGGTCAAAGCCAAAAGCGATGAGCATAGCCTGCATATAATCCCAGCTTATCTTGTCAAAGGCCTTGGAGAGATCCAGTTTGAGAAGCATACCTGAAGTTTTGGTTTTCTGCAGAGAGTGGATCACCTCATGGGCCAGGATTACGCTGTCCATTATTTGCCTGCCTTCAACGTAGCCTGATTGCTCCGGGGAGATGATTGTTGGTAAGATAGGATTGAGTCTACTCGCTATGACCTTCGTCAAGAGTTTATAAATTATGTTACAGAGCGCTATAGGTCTAAATTGTTGAGGGTGATGCGCCTATCCCTCTTTGGGAATGAGGGCCAGAAAGGTCGAGTTCAGAGCCCGTAGGATCTGTCCAGAGGCTCGGGAGTCCTCAAGAATTTCCCACACCTCGTACCTGATCATCGGCCAACAATGATGGAAGAAATCACTGGTAAATCCATCTGATCCTGGAGCCTTTCATTTGGGTGTGTCCTGAAGTGCTTGATCCACTTCCTCAATTGAGATAGGTCGTAGTAAGGCCAAGTTTTGCTCCCCCGTGACTAGGGAAGGCACATGCTGGGTAACTTTGGCGATGGCCTCATGTCTGTCTTGTATAGGTTTTGTGAGGAGGTTTTGATAATAATCAACCAAAGCTACTTCCATATCCTCATGTGAGTGAAGGGGCTCCCCATTTGCGGAATTTAGGCTTGTGATTCTATTAGTGTGCCGCCTGTGAATGGTCATTCTGTGGAAGAATTTGGTGTTATGTTCTCCCTCCTTGAGCCATCGGATGCGTGACTTTTGTTTCCAGAGGATCTCTTCTTGTTTCTTCCTAGCTGCTAATTGTTGGGTGACAGTGTTTTCCTGATCTTTTAACTCAGTTGTGAGCCCTTGGGTTATGATTTTCTTCTGGATTTCACTCATGCGGACTGCTAGTTGACTCTGGGATTCAAATATATCGCCGAAGGTGTTCCTATTCCAGAGTCTGAGTGACTGTTTAAGGTTCTTTAATTTTTGCTGGAATCTGTACATTTTGGAGCCTTGAGTGATCTCGGCCTCCCTCCACCATTTCTGAATGTTGTCTTGGAAGTCAGGGTGGTCGAGCCAAAACTGCTCAAATCTAAAGGGTTTCTTTCCCGTCGCAGTTGGAACGTCTAGCCAGAGCTGAATAGGCTAGTGGTATGATACAGGGATGTCCAGTATTGAGGCCTCCATAACTGTGCCTTCCAACATGAGGGAGTCTGAGATGAGGAACCGATCGAGCCTGCAAGCAATCTGGTGTGTGCCAGTTCTTCTGTTTGTCCAGGTATGAGTGCCATTAATGGTTTCCAGTTCAATGAGGTGGTGGTTGTCTATAAAACTATTGAAGTTGTTGGTTTCTTGGTCCAATCTTCTGGAGCCTCCTCTTTTCTCTTCCAGACTGCGGATGATATTAAAGTCTCCTCCTATAATCCATTTATTGTTCTGATTTAAAGTGGCTAGGAATTCCAGGTTCCGCAGGAAGGCATCTTTCTCCCCTATGGTGGTTGGACCATATACATTAGTGAGATGTCCTGGTTTATCTGAGCCAATAAGTCTGTAGTCCGCAGTAATGGACCCTCTTGTAGCCATGAAGTTTTCTAGCAGGATTGAACTTGTATTCCAGAGGATGGCCAGACCCCCTGTTGTACCTATGGCTCCTACTGCAATAGCTGCCCCCTGCTTCCAACAATAGGGGAGTAATTTGTCCATATCTTTTGAGGCGCATTTTGTTTCCTGTAGAAGGACTATGTCAGGTTTTTCTGCCATGATCAGATCTCGTAGCAATTTGTGCTTGCTACACCCATTGAGGCCTCTGATATTCCATGAGATAATCTTCATGATGATGAGGGGGTGGGGAGGGGAGGGAAGCTATCTGAGATCAAGTGGATTTGCCCTGAGTTTACCATGAAATGACTAATTTCTTGAATAAGCTTGTTGGTGGACTTCCACCCTCTTCTCTTCTCATCTTTCTGGGATTTACCAGTACTCTTTGATTGATTGCTCTGGATTCCCAACCCTTGATTGGCTCTTGTCGTGGATCCAACAGAGGAGTTGAGGAATACCTTATGCACCTTTTGTAATTGATCTCTAGGGATTGTGTATAGTTTTTGCTATCTATAAGCATGCTCAAGGTGTTCCAGATCGACCCCTGCTAAATCTGGCTCTTCTAGCTCCATTTCCGCATCTCCGTCCTCTGTATCCAAGGGATTATGCACTTCCTGATTCCCGCTTGGGGGAGTAATTTCGGGCTCCTGGCTCAAAGGGATTTTATCCTCCCCTTGTTTGGCCGTGTGAGGTCCACTAGCCGGCAGTAAGTGGTCTGCAGGGTTTTCTGGTTGGTTTTGCAGAGCTACAAATCTATTGCTAGTTGAAGGATCTTTACTTACCTGGGCTTGTTGTCTTCTGCCTCCTGGTCTCCTTTTCCCTGTGGGTTGAGTGAAGTCGTCCTTGTCTTTGTTGTTGTCTGGGTTTCCTTCCTTGTGAGCATTGTTGAGAGGGCATTCTCTAAAAAGGTGGTCATGCTCGTGACACCTCCGACATCGGAATGGAATGTGCTCATAGTCGATGGTCTGGATCCAGTCCTCATCGTGATATTCCAGTATGATGGAGCCAGGAAGCGGTTTCGTTATATTCAGATATACGCAGATTCGAGCATAGGAGGTATAACGCCTTTGCTTCGTGGCCTCGGACGATTTAACATAGATGCCGATGGTGTTACTGATACCCGCCAGAACCTCCTCGAGCCAGAACTCCTGTGGAAGAGAGTATAATCTTATCCATACAGGTGCGTGGGCAAAGTCCTCCTTTTCAGGGATGAACTTCTCCGTCCAGAAGCGCAAGAAAAGGCCTTCCGAGTTGAAAAAATATGGCCCTCCATCAAAGATGAGGTTACGATCTTCAAGATTGTAGAAGATTATTGTGAAAAAACCCTTGGAACCTAATTATAGTTCGTAATGACCCTTTGGCTTCCACCAGTATTGGATCCATCGGATCAGATCTCGTTCTGAGGGCCAGATCCCTAAGAACTTCCCCACCAGGGCGTAATCTCTCATGAATTGTTTTTTCTCTTCTATGCGCAGTGAACTAATCACATATTTTGGGGCTTGTGGTGCTTGTGGAATACACTTACCAGGCAACCATGGAGCTGTCATTGTGGGGGAAGAAGTTTCTTTCCCGGGGTCGATCTCCATTTCTCAGTCCTTGGACGCGCCTTCTTCCCAGATTGTCGAATATAGGTTTGGTGACGGCTCAAAGGTCAGCCGCTTCGACCTCTGAGCATCCTTGCCTCCTGTTGTAGCTTGACTATAAGAGCCGCTTGCCGGCCCTCCCCCTTTGGGTGGTGAGTGCCCCGTTGGGGCCATTGCTGGACCCCCGCAGTGCAAGAGATCTGCAAAACCCTAGTTCGTCGGCCAAAAACCCTAGCGCTCTCCCTGATAATATTTTTTGTAGTTTTTACCAGCTTTAGAAAATTAATTCTAAATTATATATATATATATATATATATATATATATATATATATATTCTTAACACTAATTATAAGATAATTCTAGTTAAAATGCAATATTTTCAATAATATAAAAATTAATTCTACTGTATTTCTACCTTTTGGAACAACTTGATTGTGTTCTTTAGGGATTCTTAACTAATTTTGATCAACAACAATATTACATCTAATATTTTTGGAAAAGGCTCGTTACAAATAATAATATTAAAATGATTAATATTACTTAATTCTACCCGTTAAATTAATGCAATATTACTTCTCATAACAATATTAATATTGTAAATTTAACCTTAAATATAATTCATCATATTTATTCAACAATAAATATTTTATATTAATAAATAACTTATTATTTTTTATGGAACAATTTATAGTTCCATGATATGCTCCGTTTAGAATTTAAGCCAATTTAACTCATTTACAAGAATGGAACGTGGAATTGCCTCTTCAAGAATGGAATGTGAAAACACTTGGGACAATTTCTCAGAGCCGATTTGGTTTAACATCTAGTCAAAATAAGATTGAACTTGTAAGGGACAAATTTTTAATATGACACGGGGGAAGAATCAATTTCCAATTGCATTATGGGTGTTTGTAAATAATCAATTTCCGATTATATTATGGTTGTATTATGGATGTTTATATATATAGTCAGAGTGGGCTTAATGGTTAAAAACATGTGTTTCTTCCTAAGAACTCATAGGTTCAAATCCAGAGGGGGGTAGGGTATGTATACCTCTATATATTTTAAGAGTCAAATCTCTCGGGGAGAGGTTCCATTGTCCCACAAACAAGGGGGTCTCATACACCAATTCAGTGTCTATCTTAGCAGTGACCTTAAAAACAAATTATTATTATTATTATTATATAAAAGATGACGCGTTTCACTTTCGTTAAAGAGAACTAACTGAACAATGGAATTGGGAAAAATGAGAAGGGTTTATATGATCAATAATTTCAACGGTTAGTTGTTGTTCCATCATTCCACCTATTTTGTGCACTTACAGCAATATTTCTCTCTTGATTGACTATAAGATCTAAGAACCTGTAGCAGTAAGGATTGAGGATCAACGAAAAGAGAGGAATAACAAAGCTGCAACAATACTACTTCAGCCTAGGGATGATTTGGATTCTCAAACCAAATGGCCAAAATCTTCCATATTTACCAAAGTTGGATTGAACCTTTTATCAGAGTACATATTTAAGTAAAAATTACACAATCATTTCATGATTCACAAAACAAAGGGATAAACTCTTCCACATTTACCAGAGTTTGATCAAACCTTTTAACAAAGTACATATTTAAGTAACAATTTATACAATCATTTCGTGATTCTTGTCACGTCTCCACAACGTGCCTTGCGATCATGCACCTCCTGAGGTCGTGCAACACCACGACGTTTCTCACTTGGCTACATGGCACCACCAAGGATAGTTTGTCTTGACTATGCCTCTTCACCTAAAGAACTTTGTTCTAGGCTACCAACGAGTCACACTCCTACTCTAGTGAACCTCTTGTATCCTTAGAAATTAGTTAACTACTTTAACACTTAGTCATATTTTGTAATGTTCCTGACTTTGCTAGTATAGGAAAAATTGCTAATGTGTATGTAGGATCTATTGTTTACAACATATAAATGATCATACAAATAATAAATGCGACAAAGGACTACAAAGTTTGTATTATGATATCTTTGTGGATTACAATAGGCCGAATGCAACTGAATAAAATAACAACACTCAGCTAGATCAGAAGACAAAAGGATCTTATCCAGAATACAAATAAGAAACTAAAAGATAATACCTGGAATATGTGAGTGTTGCGGAATCAATGGGTGCACTGGGAATATGGTAGCTCTGACGGTAACTGTTGGAAGTCTGGAAAGTTCACCCTGGGAGCTATACTTCTAGGAATGGCTTGGAAACTATCCCAAATGATGCGCCCTGCTCTAGTCCTCAGTACTAGTATCTGTCAGACCCCTCTGTTGATGAGTCTGGACCTCAGATGAATACCCCTAGGGGAATGCACCCCTCTTCTTCTGGCGAAATGTGTCCTATTGATTCCACCTTCGGAATCGGATGAGATATGTCTCAAAAAGACCTCCTTGGTCTACTAGGAAATGGGTAGGAAGGGTTTCCCTGAATCTGGTCTGATTCTCAATCTGGAACCCCAAATGTGCCTGCCAAAAGTGTCGCACGTCCAAGTCTGGAAAATGCGTCCCAGTTGATTCCTCCGTCAGAATCTGATGAGGAACCAGGAAAAATATGCACCTTTCCCTCCTCTCAAATGGGTTGGAGGGAAATCTTGGAATTCCCCCTGGATGGGGTAAGTCGGCCCAAAACCCTCTCAGAAGTTGTGCCCTCACTCTGGATGAATGTGCCCTTGCTGCTGAACAATATGTAACTACTGCTGAAGAATGATGGAAGACATGAATGATATTCCCAGTGACTAGGGTGTGTCTCTCAACACCAAAATCAACCAAATGGTGTCTTCTTCCTGGAATCCACTGAATTATCTACCCTGAGATGCACCTCTCTCCTTAATGACAAGTCATAATCTGCATAATGATGAATTAGGTCATTGACTCTTCTCTTATAGCTTTCCAAAAACCTAATTCACTGCTGAAACCCTAATTCATTGTTGACCTTTTCCCTCCAAGTGACTTTTACTTTATTCTTTGATTAAATCACTTAATTGATTAATTAATTAATCATTTTACCTCTAAAAAGTGATTTATCCATCCTTATGGCTTCTCCGGCCACTGAAAGTCACTTCTCATCATCTTATCCTCTAGTGCTCTTCTTCCTGATTTTGATGATCTATTACACTAACAGGTTTCTCCAAGCAATATGCCCATTATGACCACCTTAGTGAAATTAATTAAGATATGACCCATAATAACTCAAAATTACGGAAATTGTCGGAATGCAACGAAACCAAAACCAAGCTGTGTGGAATGGACCCTGATGATGAATGATGCAATTTAGGCCCAATAAAACCCCTCAATATCTCTCAAACTCTCTGTCACCCCTATCTGGCTACTCTAGTAGGCATAGCACTCTGTAAAGTTATAATGTCCCAAAATGGGGACATTATAGTCCTCCTTGCCAGAATATTGCTTGTCCTCAAGCAATAACTGAATCCAACTACATATGATATCGGGGTCCCATATCCACCTGTGTGACGCAAGGTAGACTCCCCTCAAGATGTGGTATCTCCAAGTGCTCACCACACATGACACCCACATGCTCCTGATGAGTAGAATGATCAACGGCCAAATAATCTCAGCCAACTCTCCGAGCAACCACTCTACTCGACACTCAACTCCATCAAATGTTGAAATATCAAGCACTCCAATCCCCGGATCCCATATCAGAATGTGAATTGCAAGGCCTCATGAAATATAGACCTGTAACATATCAATGCCTTGCAAATAACACACGATCTCAACCTAAAATGAGTCTCTCCTCCAAGACCGTACCAACCACAACATGACCTCCACCAACTGGACAAGTTGTTGCCATAATGAGGTAGTACAAGACGTCAATGAATCACCAACAAGTGACACACTCCCCCCAACACTGAATCTCACTGGAAATTCAAAGTGACTTCCCCCTGCAAATATCCACTCATCTCCCCCAGTCAATGAAATTTCCAGCCCTATAATCCCAAGGTCCCATGCTAGCCTTTGACAGGGGCCATCACACGGATGTTGAACTATTGTGATCATGACTGTCCTCTCAAAATATATATACTGGATCCCCCGCTCCAGGATCCTCATGCTGAAATACTTGTGAAAACTAGGCCTGATGTCAAGAAGCTGAAACTGTAAATTTATCTCTGTGGAATCATCATCTTCCCAAAAACCTCCATACTTGATAATAAGTATCAATAGGGAGAACTTGTCTCACCACATAAAAAAAGTCCCTGCAAACCCTCTCAAAACCATCCAAGAGTGAAGTATGTTGCCCTCTGGCACAACCTGGGCCATCATAAGATGAAACAACCCACTAACCAAATGGACTCCCAGATCCCATGGCAAAGTTGGAAGTTCAACACTTTTGATCCTCACTAATTGCTCGTGTATCATACTGATAACTGTCGAAAGCGCTCCATCCTCATCCCAATGAGAATCTGAATCTATGTCACCCTCTGAGATATATGTTAACCCACTGCCTAAGATGCTCACCATCGTGCCCAAGGAATCAATTGTCTGTCTCTGATGATCCACCCCTATCCTGCGGTATGCAATAAAGACACTCTTCTCATGTGGTCTCGGCCTACCAACTCTCCATGTCCCCTGCCACTGTCTATCGCCCCCTATGTTGTTGTCAATGATGAAAGTATTGGGAAAAGCTAACAAAAACATCCATAACCGACTATAGGACTGGAAAGTATCATATGCTTTGGTCAATCCCCAGGATTGGACCAAAAACTCATCCCCTCGCACCCATGGTGAATAATATTCTGAACTCCAACTATCGGATATGACAATAGATAACTCCACAAACTGCTAGTCAATCACTCTCCCTCCATCATTACTCAGACAAATGTTGCTACTGTGAAGATGATCTCCTAGAACTATGAGTTGTTGCAAGGGGGAGGAATTTCAATGATCCACTAAGTGTGTCTCCTCCCTACAATCCCATGCGCCCCCATGAATCCCATTGTACATATCTGTATGCCTTGGTGAACTACCACTCATCATTGTCTGCCCCTGCATACTCATGTGATCTCCTGTATACACTTGCAACATCATGGGTCCTAGGTGTACTACAGGGTCATCCTCTACATGAAGGTCAACCAATCCTGAAACATAAATGGAAGTGTCCTCATAACTACCCTTGGCTCTGGAATCCTCATGTATATGTGTGTGCCCTATTGTCTCAACACCCCTCGTGAAGGGTGGCCCCTGTGACCTATGGACATCCTCCAACAATGTTGCTAAGGAACATGTCCGACTCTTTGTCGAGATAGATATAGTTTATCTCTAACGAGTCTCCTCAAGGATCTCATCTAATTTGAGCTCTGATTCTTGAAGGGTTGTTTGTGTTCCTTCCAAGAATCCTCATTTGCTCACCAACTCCTGAATGAGTCAGTCCACCTCCAACTCCTGCTCCCTTAGGGCCCTGCGATACATCTCGCCAACCTCCAATAGGTAATCTTTGTCCATCAACAATTGTTGGTGGTCGACCCTCATCATAGTTACTCTTTCCATGAGAGTATGAAAGTCATCCATGGAAAATCCCCCATATGAACTATCATGTGCCATCGATGCCCTCCAACAATAATCTATCACCAATGCATGTGTATCATCAATGCATCTAGTGGCTGCCATGATCATGTCCTCACTGACTCTCAACTGTCCTGCCAAGTGTCGTGACTCCTGGTCACAATCCTGTTGAGGTGCTACCTCATGCCTCTCACTACTAGTGTCAACAATGGAATCCCCAACATCACACTCCTCAACATATAAGGCACTAAACTGCCCACTATACCCTGTGAAACCAAGTCCTCCTATGTGCCACTGCACGCCATCACCAACTGCGACCCCTATCTGAATTGCACCATATCCTGTATGGGTCATTGTATCCTCCTGTGCACTCACCTTACTAATATCATGTGCACCTGGATCCCATACTGATGTGTCTAGACACATGATATGGTCATCCTAACCAATAAGGAGTGCATTATCCTCACTGTAGATCGATCCTGGGAGTAAGTGCCCCAACAAGTTGTCGGTCTCCACAACCTAGTCCATCAATGGAATATCCAAGAGTGGTGAATCACTCTCCTCATACTGATAGGTCTGTGTAAGGTCAACTATCTCCACGCCATACCTCTCCTCCTGGGTCCACAGATTCATATGTTCAATGTGTACAATCCCAACACAATGCTCCTCTACCATATCAGGAATGTCATTGATATCCTCATGTGTCGTGGCTAGCATAGGTGATTGAGAAGATAAAGAATGTGTCATTGTCATCATAGAAATGTCATCATCCTCCATACATGACTTCCTGGAAGCCATGTCTACACCTACTGGGTCCAACCTCCTAATCTCATCATGTCTAAGTGCTGACACACATGAATCCTCACAAGTGTCACCACTATGTTGAAGTGTTGAATCCTCAACATTACCTGATGGGGAAGATGAAGGATATGCACTATCATCCTTTCCATCCAACTGTCTCTCAAATGCGCAAGAGTCACTAGCCTTATCAAACTATTCTAAATAGGCATCTATGGTTGGATTCACATGCATCTCCTTGTCCTCGTTGTCATAGTGAACCTCAATAATGTGCACCTTCCCTTTACCCCTGCATCTGTGAATTGGCTTCCAAGGCACTTTGCAACTGTAGGAACGCTCCCTGCATCTAATGGGTGTAGGCTCCATCTGTGCTCCTGTCAATCCACTCATTGGTAATGATGTAACTAGATCCTTATCTAATTTTCCCCTTAGGCTAGCAGGAAAACCAGCTCTGATACCACTGTAATTTTCCTGACTTGTCTAGTATAGGAAACGTTGCTAATGTGTATGTAGGATCTATTGTTTACAGCATATAAATGATTATACAAATAATAAATTCGACAAAGGACTGCAAATTTTGTATTATGATATCTCTACAGATTACAATAGTCTGAATGTGGCTGAATAAAATAACAACACTCGGCTAGATCAGAAGACAAAAGGATCTTAGTCGGAATACAAATAAGAAACTAAAAGATAATACCCAGAATATGTGAGTGTTGCGGAATCAATGGGTGCGTTGGGAATATGGTAGCTCTGACGGTAACTGCTAGAAGTCTGGAAAGTTCTCCCTGGGAGCTATACTTCTCGAAATGGCCTGGAAACTGTCCCAAATGATGTGCCCTGCTCTAGTCCTTAGTACTGGTATCTGTCGGACCTCTCTGCTGATGAGTCTGGACCTCGGATGGATACCCTTGGGGGAATGCGCCCCTCTTCTTCTAGAAAAATGAGTCTTATTGATTCCACCATCGGAATCGGATGAGATATGTCTCAAAATGACCGCCTTGGTCTACTGGTAAATGGGTTAGAAGGGTTTCCCTAAATCTGGTCTGATGCTCGCTCCAGAACCCCAAATGTGCCTGCCAAAAGTGTCACACGTCCAAGTATGGAAAATGCGTCCCAGTTAATTCCTCCATCAGAATCTGATAAGGAACTAGGCAAAAGATGTGTCTTTCCCTCCTCTCAAATGGGTCGGAGGGAAATCTCAAAATTCCCCCTGGATGGGGTAATTCGACCCAAAACCCTCTCAGAAGTTGCACCCTCACTCTAGATGAATGCACCCTTGCTGTTGAACACTATGTAACTACTGTTGAAGAATGATGGAAGATATGAATGATATTCCTGGTGACTAGGGTGTGTCTCTCAACACCGAAATCAGCCAACTGGTGCCTTCCTCCTGGAATCCACTGAACTATCTCTCCTGAGATGCGCCTCTCTCCTCAATGACAAGTCATAATCTGCATAATGATGAATTAGGTCACTGACTCTTCTCTTATAGCTTTCCAAAACCCTAATTCACTGCTGAAACCCTAATTCATTGTTGACATTTTCCCTCCAAGTGACTTTTACTTTATTCCTTGATTAAATCACTTAATTAATTAATTAATTAATCATTTTACCTCTAAAAAGTGATTTATCCATCCTTATGGCTTCTCCGGCCACTGAAAGTCACTTCTCATCATCTTATCCTATAGTTTTCTTCTTCCCGATTCCGATGAGATATTACACAAATAGGTTTCTCCAAGCAATATGCCCATTATGACCTTCCTAGTGAAATTAATTAAGATATGACCCATAATAACTCAAAATTACGGAAATTGTTGGAATGCAACGAAACCAAAACCAAGTTGTGTGGAATGGATCTTGATGATGAGCGATGCAAGTCGGGCCCAATAAAACCCCTCAATATCTCTCGAACTCTCTCTCACCCCTATCTTGCTACTCTGGTAGACATAGCACTCTATAAAGTTATAATGTCCCAAAATGGGGACATTACATATTTAAGCACACATCCATGAGAAACCAAGAGAAATGTGGAACAAATTAAAGGAAAACACAGATATAGTGTGGGCGACACAAACTGTGCCTAATACCTAGCTAAATCTTTGTTATTTCAAAATAACTACAAAATGAGCACTATTGGCTCGATTTACAAGGGAAGAACGAAATGAAATGCCTCACCTCACCAAGGAACTCATACACATATCATCACCAAGAATCTCCATTACAACCATATCCAAAGTGACTTGCAGTGCACCTTATATGTGCCTCTAGTCGTAGATTTATTGTCTCTTCATTTCTGCAGACTCTGCCTCTTCATTTCCGTAGACTTCACAAAATTCGGTTCTTCCTCACACATTCTTCCAACATACCTACATTTATAGACTTATCCAAAATATTCCCAAGAGAATTTTTCCCAACTTTTTCCATTGAATCCACCTCAAGGAAACACAAGTCCTCCCATTGGAATGACTTGGCTCCTTGAGGGAGCTTCCTTCCTTCATCTAGCTCAGAACTTTAGAACTCTCTTGCTTTCTTTGTCTTCCCAAAACTTTCCTTCCTTGGTTGTGCACCCTTGTTCTCTTATAGGCTCTCCAAAGGTCACCATTGTGAAATTTCGCTTCCTTTGGGGGTGTCATGCCCCTTCGTGAACCCATGTCCAAACGAATTGTTGCACCCCTTCACGGACCCATTCTCCCAAACGAACCCATGCACTTATCAACTATCATGCCCATTGGGACTAGCGCACCCAACCTTGGTCTGCCCCTCATGTCGATGTGCACCATCCATCGAATTTACTCATCCTCTTGGGTGTGTGCGCCCCTTAAGTGAGTCAGGATGACTCTCTTAAGTGTGCCCCCCATGCTTTAGTTGATTCATCCGTTTGGTGGAGGGCCCAAGACTTTCCCTCAACCCTTCATCAAACTATCCATCATCTGACTTGTGTCACAAAGAAACTTAGGTGGGGTCATCCCTTGACACATCACATGCCCAAGGAACACCAACTCTCCCCTATATGAAGATGTTCTTTTCCTTATTTTCACTAAGCATATTTCATGTCTAATTCAAAATGCGGTGGAAGTGTGCACACTTGAGATAAGCTCTCGAGGCCTTACATATTTCCCACCTCAATTCGTTATCATTCTCGAAAAAATCCACAAAATATGTGATCTCCAAGTCTCTGCCCGAATTGTTCCTCCATCGCAACTAAGTATGTTGGAAACCCCAAGTTTCATGCCAACTAGAAACCCCAAGTTTCCCTGAGAGGTGGAAACCCCAAGTTTCCACAAACCAAATTGTGTTGTACCCAACTCTGCATGATCTATTGCCTAATTCAATGAGGCCACTTCACCCAAATCCAAGGATGAAAGTCACCCAAATATGATGCACTCTCTTGCTATGATGTTGCGGCATTGCTATTGTTCGATTTTGTTGTTGTTGTTGATGCTTTCTACAAATAATTGTTTCCTACTTCACTTCAAAAAAAATCCTAAGTGTTGAACTCTTGTAAACTTGTTGTTTCACCCATACTTCAACAAATTATTCCTTGTCTCTGCACACTAAATTCCCCCATGCCTTGGACTGATTAGGTAGTTAGTCTAACTGTAGCACCCAAATCATGAGAATGCATTTCCTCATACCCAAAATTAGTTTTTTCCATCACATATTTGTCACCCTGGCCAACTTCAATGACTAAGGAAAGATTCCATCATTGCCTCACTGTTGTTTCCATCGTCTGATCTTCATCAAGGAGATTCTCCAAAATATCTAAGTGTCACACTTTCAACCAACTGGTGCATCTGTACTCTGACTTCCTTCCACAATTTGGACCATCCGAAAAACGATCTCAGACCAAGGCATAGTCTCCCCTCACCTTGCTGCACTATGAAGTCACCTCAAAGTGAATTCATCCATGACAACTTGACTCCACTATCCACCTCATGGCATAGTTAGCCAATGTGCCCCAAGAACTATGCATGTAGACTGCCTTTGCCTCACTAATCCATCACTCGACCATGCTGCTGCATCTGGCTCTCTATGCCTTGGGATGGTTAGGCTTCACCCTCAACCATTCTACCCAAAGAAACAAAAATTCTTATGTCCAAGTACTCTCTTCATGTTGCAATGTGCTTGTCCGCACTATGCTCCAAATGAAGGAAATTCCTCAACTCGCCTCCTTTCGTCAAGTCACCTCAATGCAAATCAAATTCTACGATGAGTGCGACCAACATGCTTACACTCCTCAAATTTACCAAACAAGCTGTCCAAAGTGCTCCAAGTAGAATGAGTCACCTCAAATAACTTTCATTCCTTAGACACGTTCGAACCATTACTTATACCAACCTCAACCAATGACCCCCTTTGGATCTTTGAGTCATCATGCAATCATCTGCAAGTCACCAAGGTGTGCTTTGCCTCATCCAATGTCCCATACCAAAGGAGAGTGAACACCACCCAAGTCACTTGGTCTACATTATGCCCATTCAAGTTGACTGACAACAATTCTTGGTAAAATACTTTGCTGACCCCATCCATCTCTTGGAATGAAACTGCATTGCACCTATTGTAAGCATTCAAAATTTGGCACTTTGTTGTGGTTGTCAAATCATCACATGACCCAACAAAATTGGATAAGGAACCAAACACTAGGGAACCTCACCCATCCTCTCAACTCAACATGTCTAGACTTCACTTCTCACTTCACTGCAACGACCTGTCTAACACGCCTCATCAAAGAGTTAGGAAACTTCCCCAAGCCACCTCCATGGCTACATCCAAATTTTCCTAATTCCACCACAAGACTCATCCAAGAAATTTGTCCTAAGCTCTCTGCACGTTCTCCCAACAAGGGAATTCCAAACTACTGTAAGACTTCTTTGAATCTGCACCACTTGAGTCACCCTCAAGTCTGTTAGTTCTCACCGCAGAATAAAAATGCACTTGAACCACCAAGTCATCTATCTTCCTTTCAATGAACTCGTTGCAACACTTGGAAAATGTAAGAACTCAATACAACCATACCTTTCTCAATGACATCCTTCGTTGCAACCATGCCAATGTCTATTGTCTTGGACCTTCGCTACAATACAAGGTTGAGTCCATTTGTCCACTTCATGAATTCGTCTAAGTCCAAAATTTGCATGTAACTGATTGACCACGTGTCCATTGTATCTCCGTCTTTGTAACCTTGTTTATTTTTCTTCAAGGCACCATGCATCCACTTCTCGACTGTCAAGTCATACTGCTTCTAACTCATTTCCATAACTCTGCGAAGAGCTACCTCATCCAAAGGCTACGATCTTGTCCAACAACCCAGCTCAACTCAATTGTTGTTCTCTTTGATGAACAACATGAAGATTTCATGATGAAAATGTTCCCGATCAAATTCCTTCTATGAAGATACTCTAGGTCACCCTAGGTCATCCAACACACCCAAGTGTTTCACCTCATTGCAACCCAGAACTAGTCCTTCTTCATGATCACTTCTACAATCACCCTCTACATTTCGATGTTGTGATCACTTCTATGGTTATATTTGTGAAAATTCGTGCAATGAATCTTGCATTCATATTCCTTCTCTAAGTGCTCGATTCACTCAATGAACTTTTCGCTTGGTATCCCCAATATGTGCACAACATGTCTGACACTGACTTCCATCATGAATCAAGCCAACCAAGTCTTCCTCTACGATCAAGTTTGTGACAAGTTCTGTGATGAACTCTGTGACGAGTTATGCGATCACCCACCCTATCCAAGTGCTTCATTTCACCAAAAAATATGCTCTCGATTTATACAAGGTGTGCACATAGCTCCACCTTTCCATCGCACCATCAATCGAACCTCTGTCATAAGTTTGATGCAAACTCTATGATGAACAAGGTCACTGATTCGAACCGTTTACCAAGTTTGTGAATGTTCCCATTGAACAACCTTCGCAACAACCTTCCTTCAAAGTTTTCTCTGATACCATTTGTCATGTCCCCACGACATACCTTGTGAGCATGCATCTCTTGAGGGTGTGCTTCATAGTGACATTTCTCACTTGGATTTTTGGCACCACCAAGGATACTTCGTCTGAACTACACCTCTTCACCTAGATCATACCCATACTCTATTATAGGCTTTCGGTGATTCACACTCCTACTCTAGTGCAACTCTTGTATACTTACACATTCATTAAATTTTTTAACACTTTGTCATATTTAAGCATACATCCATGATAAATCAAGAGAACTGTGGAACAAACGAAATAAAAACATAGATATAGTGTGGGTGGCACAAACTATGCCTAATACTTGACCAAGTATTTTTTATTACGAAACAATTACAACATGAGCACTATCAGATCAGTTTACAACAGGGCAGAGTCAAACGAATCACCTCACCTCACCAAGACACTCATACACAAATTGTCACCAAGACTCTCCTTCACAACCATCTTCGTAGCCACCTATAGAGCACCTCATATGTTCCTCCAACCACAAAATTATTGTCTCTTTTCTTCTAGAGACTTTGCCTCTTTGTTTTCGTAGACTTCAAAGAATTCGGTTCTACCTTACACATGCCTCCAACATACCTACATTTCTAGATTTAGCCAAAATATGCCTAAGAGAATTTTTCCTAACTCTATCCACTGAATCCAACTCAAGGTAGCACAAGTCCTCTCATGTGGAGAGACTTATATCCTTGAGGGAGCTTCATCCCTTCTTCTTCCTCAGAACTACATAGCTCTCTTTCTCTCTTTTTCTTTCCAAAACTTTCCTTCCTTGGTTGTCCACCCTTTCTCTCTTATAGGATCTCCAAAGGTCACCATCATGAACCATTTCATCCTTTGGAGGTGTCGTGCCCCTCCGCGAACCCATTTCCAAATGAATCTTCGTGCCCCTTCATGGACCTAGTCACCCAAATGAACCCATGCACTTTCCAATTGTTGTTCCCCTTGGGACTGACATTCCCAACCTTGGTGCACCCCTAATGTTAGGATGCCCCATATGTCAAACCAACTTGTTCTCTTGGGTGCGTGCACCTCTTCGATGATTTGGGCCAACTCTCCTAAGTGTGCCCCCCATTCCCTAGCTGATTTTTCCATTTGGTGTAGCACCCAAGTCTTGTCCTTGACCCTTCGTCAAACCATTCTTCATCTAACTTGTGCTGCAAGTCAACTTGAGTGGGGTCGCCCCTTGACATGTCGCATTCCCAAGGAACCCAAAATATCCCCTATATGAAGATGTTCATTTCCTCATTTTCACCGAGTGTCACCTTCCTGATTTAGACTATGGTGGAAGTTCTTGCGCTTAAGCTAAGCTCCTGAAGCCTTACAATTCTCAAAATACAAAGGGATGAATGCTTCCATATCTACTAGAGTTGGATTGAACCTTTTAACATAGTACATATTTCACTAACAACTTATATAATCATTTCATAGATATTAATTCACCTAAATTGCAAGTAAGGCCAAAAAGTGAAAAATTAAATTAACTAACAATTATACTATCCAAGAGAAATCCGAATTTTATTACAGAGTTAACATAGATAGTATAATGTAATGGAAGTATGCCTTTTTACAATGAAATGTATATTAGAGTAATAAACTATCATTCAACCTACATAATTATTGATCCAATATATTCGGGTTATATTTCCAACAATTTATAGTCTTCAAATAACAACAATCATAATTATTTATAATTGAAATTTCATAACAAGGATTACCATCACTAGAGGATTTTTGCCGAAGTTTTTCTTCAACTTCTAGTTGTTTGCGTCAACTTCTCCAAAGTCTGCATCATCTTCATTGAAGCTTGTCGATTATTGATTTTACACATAGGTTAATGACCCTGCCAATACTTGTGGGTACTCTTCTTCCCCAAGGTCCCTTGATTTGAAATGGGGTTGTATAGATAATACCACTACAAAGTATCAACACACATCTATATAAGGATGTTAATTATGCATTGACATGCAGAATCAACTAGTTGTGTATGTATTTTATTTTGTTTTGATATTTATTGACTCATAATTCACTTTATTCCCCTTTTCTATTCACAACCTAGTGACTTGAGTTGTTATGGTGAGATGGTGAAAAGATTCTTGGGAGGTCTTAATCAAGGGTTCAAGCCTTCTTGAGTGCATACTTTAATGAGTTCTTGATTGATACATAATAAATTTTCTTAAGTTTGATTTTTTATTTTTTATTTTTATTTTTATACTTTATAAAGTTACAAAGTGGTGCACTAGTTAAGATTTTGAAAAATAAAAGTAGAGGTTAGGGGTTGGAATCTCGTTATACTTATAATCCCACATGCATAACTGTTTGAAAACATAGGCATTCCAATAGAGGGCGAACACCTTTAGTAACCACTCACACAACCATATCAAAGATCAACATATCGATATTTTTACGTGGTAAAACCCCTACGGGGAAGCATCCACGACCCCAACCAACATGGCTACTTGAGGCAATTTATTAATGAAAAATAAAATATATTATAGATATTTTCTCAGAATCGATCGTCGAAAAATGACTCTACATGCTCTTTAAATGGAGATCATGGACCAATTGGGTGTTAAGCCATGAATCAATGTAGTCATTAATATCGAGAAGAATATGAGTTGCTAGATCACTCTATGCCAGGAACAAATCATGATCGTCGGATTGCAAATGCATACTAAAGAAACACACTTTAACGTAATGACACATTAGACCAAATTGATCTTAACTAAATCATAAGTGTCTAAATATCCTAACATTCCCCCTTAAGAACCACTTGGGATAGGATTGAAGGATTTACTAAGATGACGCAATATGAGAAGGCATGAGACATTAGAGCCTATCCCCCCTTAATGAAAACTTCATGAACTCCTAAAATAGATTTAAGTTTGGAAAACTTCACTTCTGTAAGAGACTTTGTGAAAATGTCTACAACTTGATATTTTGTAGGGAAAACGAGCACTTCAATAACTTGATCATGAATGAGATTTCTAATGAAGTGCATGCGTATCTCGATGTGTTTTTTGCGCTGATGTTGAACTGGATATTTGGCGAGCTTGATGGAACTCTGATTGTCACACCAGAGGGTGGTCAAATGATGTCGTTGGAATCCAAACTCTGAAAGGATATATCAAAACAACAAGGCTTCCTGACTTGCATTAACCATTGCTTGGTACTTTTCTTCTGCTAAAGAAAGAGAAAAATCCTATTGTTTCTTACAAGCCCAAGTGACAAGTCCATAACCAATGCTAAAAACATAACCTACAATAGAATTTCAATCATTAGGGTCATCGACCCAATCCGAATAAGTGAAACCAACCAATAAAGGAGTCCCCCTTGAATTGTAATGTATCGCAAACTAAACTATACCCTAGACATACCGAAGTATCTTTTTAGCTATTTTCCAATGGATTTCATGGGGTGTTTGAATATACCAGGAAACATGACCAACGTCAAAGGAGATATCAATATGGGTATGATTCAAATATAAGAGGCTACCAACTAACTGACGGTACAAAGTTGTGTAAACTTTAGGCGAATTACAAGTGGAAACAAGGTTGACTCCAAACTAGAAGGGAGAAGGGGATGGTTTAGAATCATTCATGTGAAAGTGGCGAAGAAGGTAACAAGCATAATTAGACTGGGAAATAAAGATTACTTTCTTGGTTTTCAATACTTAGAGGCCATATAAATAATGCAAATAGCATAAGTCTGTCATTTCAAATTTTGTTTTAAGGATCGATTTCACATGGGTTAATAGTTTAGGGTTACTACCAATGAGGATAATATCATCAACATAAAGAAAAAGTATTATGAGATGGATTCCTACTTTCTTGGTATAGACATTAGGGTCAAAATGACATCTAGAAAAAACAACGTCAAGAAGAAATCTATCCATTTTGGCATACCAATCTTGAGGAGCTTGCTTAAGACCATAAAGAGATTTCTTAAGGTGACAAATAAGGCTGGAGTCATTTTGGACATATCTAGGAGGTTGTTCCATGTATATTTCTTCTTGCAAATCCCCATACATGAAGGGATATTTAAAATCCATCTGATGGACCTCCCATTTATGTGAGGCGATAAGGGCTAGAACAAGGTAGATGGAATTCATTTTGGATATGTGGTAAAAGGTTTCATTATATTCAATGCCTTCAACTTGAGAGAACCCTTTGGAAACTAACTGGGCCTTCTGACTTTCAACACTTTGATCTGATGCATACTTAGTTCTATACAACCATTTACATCTGGAAATTTTTCTTCCTTTCAGAAGAGGTACAAGATCCCAAGTATTGTTTTCCATTAAAAAGTGATACACTTCATTCATTATTGTGTCCCAATTTGGATGACCTGAATCTTCTACAAATGTTTTTGGATCATGAGTATCTGAAACTTGAGACAAAAGAGAAGAGGCTCATTAGAACTATGAACATGTCCAATACCGATATGAAGGATCACCAACAATATCACCAATTGCTTCTCATGTTGAATGGATCCTTCTGGTAAGCGGTAGTGTTGGTGCAAGCTCATGTTCAATGGAATCATATGAAGGAAGGTGAGCAGGAAAATGTGGATTTTAATCCTCATAGTCATCATCTAAAGAAGAAGAAACTAGAGTAGGAACAAAATATGGCACAAACACCAAATATGGCTCGTAGTTCAAAGATGACACTATTGTTGAATAAGGCTCACAGGACAAGAAATTTTCATCAAATTTAACATATCTTCTAATAATAATTTCATTGGAATGAGGTTGAAGAAGTTTTAATCTTTGACATCTTTAGAATATCCAACAAAAATGCACTTCTCCCTTTTAGGCTGTAAATCTTTCCTTTTCTCATTAGGAATGTGAGCCCATGCTACAATACCAAACACAAGAAAGTGGCTTACATATGGCTCAATTTTATTCCATGCTTCCTCTGGTGTTATATTTTTTAGAGCCTTTGTGGGAGTGTGATATACTATGTAATTTTCATAATTGATGACTTCCTCTCAATAATGAAGACTTAATTATTTAGATTGAATCGTACAATTAGCCAATTCCTTTAATGTGTGATTATTTCTCTTAGCAACACTATTTTGTTGTGGTGTATATGGAACAATATGCTACATTTGAATTCCCTATGTAGTGGTAACTTGTAAATTTATTTTTCACATATCCACCTCCATTATCTGTTCTTAGCCTTTGAAGTTGATGTCTAGATTGTTTTTCTAGAAGGGCCTTATAGGCCAAAAAATTGTCAAAACATTTCCTATTAAGTTTTAAGAAGTAAACACAAGTGTGTTCGGAGACATCAATGAAAGTTAAGAAATAATTGAACCTAGAGAAAGAAGGATAAGAAATTAGACCACACAAATCACTATGAACAAGCTGCAAAGGGGATGAGGCATGACAAGAGGAACATTTATCAAAACTTTCCCGATGATGTTTTCCGTGAACACAATTGATACAAACACCATCTATGCAAGAAATGAGAGTAATACTAGTCGCCATGTGTTGATTACATAGTTGTTGCAATGAGTGATAGTTTAGATCACCAAACTATTGAAGCCAAAGTTTGCTCAATTCATCGGTATGAGCAACAAAAACTGATGGAAAATATGATGAACCAAAGTTTTCAAATTTATACAACCTGGTAATATCATCAACACTTCCAATTGCAAGGGCATACTTAGGATATTTTAAATCATTGATTACAACTTGGTGAGGTGAAAACTTTATGGTTTTACCTTCACATGAATGAGTGATCTAATACACTAATAAAAGGTTGTAGGAAGTACTTGAAACATGCAATACATAATTTAAATGACCATTATCTACCTCAACTATCCCAGACCCTACAACACTAAGATATCTATGATCACCAAAAAATATTTTCTCAGTCTTACATTCATTAAGAGAAAAAAATTTGGCTTTATCCTTAGCCATATGATAATATGCTCCAAAATCAATAAGCCACTCATCAGAGGAAGAAGTAGAAGCCGCATTGAAGGATAAACCAAAAGAAAAAAGTGCAAGTCCATGAGAAGAAGAAGAAGAAGAATCAATAGTGATGTTGTGCTTCTTCATTGTTGCTTCTAAGAATTCCATCTTTCTAAAACATTTAGACTCCACATGACCATATTTCCCACAAAAGTTGCAATTCATGTTAGTCTTCTTACTTTTGGATTTTTCTCCTTTGTCATTTTTATCACACAGATTGTAGCTTGGGAAAAGCCTAATCCAAACTACAAAGGTGAGAAAACCATGAGAGTACATACCCACTGTCACCTTAGACAGACACTCCCCCCGCTTTAGTGATGATGAAATCACCACAAGGGGGGAATCCTAGTGACCCTAGGGGGATTAAGACGAAAAATGATATGATGATAAATGATCTCCCCTATAGGTAAATTGTGGCAATGGATAAAGTCTTAAAGATGTGTCTTATGAGAATATGAATGGTTTCCAAGTGTAGATACCTACAAAACAATGTTATACCTTCTTAGAACAAGACAAAACATGATAAACTAAGCCTTTAATCAAGGGGAATCAAAAAATTATCATTTATGTCACAAATTGCAGCAGTATAAAAATATATAGATCATAAATGAATGATGTTAATAACTACAAATTTAACAATCCAAAATCTAATACGAGATATCAGAAATAAAGCTAGCAATGACTAGTCAAACTTCCAATGATTAAAGAAAGACTTTGGTGGTGATTAGGGGGATGCTATCTGAAGTTATCAACAAGTTTTTATAATAGAAATATTTTTGTAGCAAAAATTTTCTACAACAACAATTGTTAGCCACAAAATCAACAAAAAAATCCACCCAAAACATAGCCAATAACAAGTAGTTTAATGATGGCATCTTGCAAGTGAATTTTAGTGGTATAATAGTGAGAAATAGATGAAGAAAATGTTCTTTTACATCAACCCTAATGGTTATAGAATTAATTTCTAAAAACATGAGAATTACTAGCCCAATCAAGATGCCCCTAGGGCACAATAAGGCTTATAGCATGCATAATTAAATCCAACTTAGACATTTGCATTAAATCTCAAAATTTTGCGCATACCAATGAAATAATATTATTTCTCCAATGCAAGTACATTAGTGCCTTATTTGTTGTGTTAATGGAGTCTCTTGTGTAAGATATAGGGTTTGTTACTTCTATAGGGGTGTAATCCCTTTTACTCCCTAGAGAAAACAAAACCTAGCATGGTAAATCAACAAGGGTGTAAGCCCTTTTACTCCTTGTAGAAACCTTTGAAAAATAGCTTATTCAATGATAAAAAAGTAGATCTTGATGGAGTGTGTATTCCCTTATAATATTGAAAGGGTTCAGACAATTTTACCTTGAAACAAGAAGAGAACAACACAATTACTGCAAAAATTCCTTACCAATTCCAAGAAAAGCATGAAGAAACCCTTCCTTATAAAGAATATTCTACCAATATACCAAGAATAAATAATCCAAGAGATAACACCTAGATTGTATTGACCAAAAGACAAGTAAAGCATACACAATGCATTGATAGAGATAGATAGATAAAAATTCCCAAATAGGGAAAGAATTTCAACCAATGTTATGTAATTCTCAAGTGAGAGTTATGTCCAAATGAAATGAAAGTGATATTTATTTATACAAGATCACTAAAAATCAATTTGACCACTTTTTAAAATGTCAACAACAAATTAGAGAGGTTGACCTCCTCTATTTTCCCTTTATAACTTAAAATTACAAAATACATAAAGAAATTCCCTTTTTACCGGTGATGACATGCCCTAAAGGGTGGCGTTAGGCATCCAAGAGAGAAGTTGGCCCTTTTGATGAAGATCATTGGGCCTCCAAAGGCCATGTTCCATTCCACCAAGTGCTCTAGTGCATGAAAAGTGTCTCTCTCTCCATCAAACTATGTCACATCACCTTCAACCATGAGACCCCATTGAAAACCCTATCCCTTATGTGACGTCTTGGGAATAGAATGTGACATTTCAAGCCTCCAATGGATAACATTGAGGTTCAAGGGGACAATATATGATCATCTCATGGTATCCAAGTTCCTCCCAAGGAAATATTCTCCCTCCCAAGTGTCTAATGAGAGGGGGTGCATCATCCAACCTATGGGCTTCATGCCCCTATGAAGGCCCAAGAAACCGTATGCCTCCATGAAAAATATTCCACCTAGCAAGGCCCTAAAAAGAAAAACAAATTCTCCCTCCAAGGGTCCAAAAGTCACAAGTATCATGCCAAGTAATCCATAACTGATAAAAGAACCACCCAAATGTGTGCACCAAATCCCCCCTTTTCAAAATAAACAAATGCTCAAATACCTTATACATGTTTCCAAATTTAAGTATGGGAGGGTTGTCATGGTACCAAATAACCTCAACAAGTATAAACAACATTGATATAACAAGCAGTAAATATGGAATATTCCTATCTATTAACTCTAGCTATCATATTTAATGATAAACCATCAATTACTTCAGAAGTTTATAACAACAAATAATTGAATATTTATGATCTGTATATGGGAAAATACATAGTAGGGAATAACTTAGAGACTGGCCTGTAGATTTGTATTGCACTGAAGTCAAGTGGAAGATGGATAAACAAAACTTATGGTATAAAAATTCTCCCAACATAAAAATTAACCATTCCCATCAAAATAACGACGTCCAACAGATTATACGATGCCCAAAAAATACATAGCGTCCTCCTAACTCTTGGTCTTGAGGATATATGACTCTCCAAATAGATATTTCAGTCAACAGTAGATATATCTCATAGTTGGTGGAAGAGATTGACCTCTTGGTTGTATATATCTCTTAGCAAAGGTTCCATGCCCCTTCAAGTAGACCCAACGACACCCCTTCTCATAATATAGTGATCTGCAGAGAGCGAGAGATTCAACCAATAGAGAAGAACTCATCCAGGACCTAGTAAATATGCCCATATTGTAGTATGCAATTCCCAAAATGTATAAAACTCAACCCCCACACTGGAAAATATTAAGGGATGTATGGTTCTTCGTCCACAATAAGTATTACACCCATCACAATAATGAAATCTCTCCCACAATGGAAAACTCGTCCCACACCAGAAAAACCCAATCGACTCACACAAGGAACTCACAATACTCAAAGATATTCAATTGTAAGAAGATAAAACTCTATAGCAATGAAAAATAATAACGAAATATGAAGTGATCCCATCCTCAATTCTGACTAGGGTGTATTGTTTCAACACCAAAACCATATATAAATGCAATTGATTTCCAAAAACTCTAGACTCCCATTTAAAGAGCTCTCAAATATATTTTTAGAATGAGAAAAAATGCAAGAATGAGGAGAGACTTGTAACACCCTGGGTTTTGAACCCCATATTAAATAATGTATTGTTACACTGCTGAGAGGATAGAGTGCCCAAACAATTATTAAAAGGCCATTGTTCCCAAGAAATTCAATGTTTTGATCATTATTAATATAGATACATCGTTGGTTGCTAGATGTACAAGGAATAGAGTTATAGGGGGCTATGATTCCACAATAGAGGGGGCTTGAGGGGCTAAGCATTTATATTTATATTTTATTCTCCATTTTTTCTTAATGGAGAATAACAGTTACGTGAGATTCTTGGGGGAAGGCAAGGAGGTTCTTGACTCCCAAGAGTTCATAAACCCATCCCTGGTATGTTTGGGGGGGGGGGGGGGGGG
>ML783595.1:222444-243053 GCA_009831015.1 Picea engelmannii
GGGTCATGTTAAATTATGAGCTTGATTTCTTATGCAGATTAATTCTTTTATTTTCTTCAACACTTTAATTCCAACTTAATACACTTCAACAATACCAAATCATAACCAAATAGCAATAACTATGTAGATAAGTAAGAATGCACATCAACAACACATATACCCTCGGGAAACCTTGTACAGAGAGAAAAACCCCAACAAATGATATTCGTTTATTGTATTAATAATGTAATATCACTTACAAATATCCACCATGAATGTTCTTCTCTTAAACAGCTTGACAAGATGACTCTGACTTGACAAACACCTAAGAGACCTTGCTGAAATACACCTCTGATATGATACAACACTGATATGTTGTTGATATATGCCTCTGATATGCAACCTCTATTTCTGATAGACAACATTGATATGTTGCTTTGGTATGCTGCCTATTTATCACTAATATGCTCCTCTATTGCTTCTCCCTTAACCTTCATATCAAAACTGTGTTGAAGAGAGGGGTCGACCTCTGCTTATATAGGTTGCATAGGAGAAGAGGGGAGGCTCGAAATAGTAACTTGTTTGCATGCTTTAATCATAACTCAGCTTCATACTTTAGTTCGAACTAGACTTGAGACTGGTATACTCTAGTTCGAAAATAGAACTAGACTTGAGACTTCAGTTACAACTCAGCATTACACTTTAGTTCTAAAATAGAACTAGACTTAAGACTTTCGTTACAACTCAACATTACACTTTAGTTATAAAATAGAACTAGACTTAAGACTTCCGTTACAACTCAACATTACACTTTAGTTATAAAATAGAACTAGACTTAAGACTTCAGTTACAACTCAACATTACACTTTAGTTCTAAAATAGAACTAGACTTAAGACTTTAGTTAGAACTCAGCATTATACTTTAGTTCTAAAATAGAACTAGACTTAAGACTTCAGTTACAACTCAACATTACACATTAGTTATAAAATAGAACTTAGACTTAAGACTTCAGTTACAACTCAACTCTTTACAAGGAAATTCGAAATTCTCTTCATGGCGGATAATGTTACACATGCCAATGCACTAGATCAATACATTTATATCATTTTCAATATTAGGAATATCGTTTGTTTCTAGCTCATAGGAATTTTATAATCAATCTAACTTTTGCTATATGCCTTGACTTTTTCTCATGGCTCACAAGGTTTTACTAGGCTCACAAAGCTTATACGTTCCCTCTCACTTTTTCACTAGTCTGTCTATGCTCACAAAGGTTGTACATTCCCCTTGACTTTTGCACTAGACTGTCTATGCTCACAGAGGTTGTACCTTCCCCCTGACTTTTTCATTAGACTCACATAGCATCCATTCATCCTGACTTTTGGTTTGACTCACAAAGGTTGTATGTTCCCCCTGGATTTTTTCAATACCTCACAAGATTGGTTGATTCTCCAAATCTCCCTGGTTAGCCTCAGGGTGGCCCATATGGCCTCTCATTGGAGAATGACTATCGATGCTAATAAATTTAACACTCCCTCTCAAGGAGGGAGTCATTCTCAACCACACAAAGATTTCCTCTCAGTTGCACAAACTGTCTCGAGGTCAGAGGCTTGGTGAGGATATCAGCTACCTCCTCGTGCGTGGATATGTACTGTAACTTTACAGTTTTTCTCTGGACCAAGTCTCATATGTAGTGGTACCTCATGTCAATATGTTTTGACATGTCATGAAATATCAGGTTCTCTATCAATTTTATGCAACTTTGATTATCACAGTGAACCACCGTCATCTCAATCTTGTCACCAAACAACCCAGAAATCAATTTTCTGAGACATATTGCTTCCTTTCTAGCATCACTTGCTGCAATGTACTCAACCTCTGCTATACTCTATTTAATGGATCCATCCTTCCGGCTTGACCAAGAGATCATAGTGGATCCTAAACTGAAGCAGTATATAGAAGTAATCTTCTGATTGACTGGGCTTCCTTCCCAGTTAGCATCTACATACCCACGCAGAAATAAACCACCACTGGATGTATATCTTAGACCATAAGTAATTGTCCCTCTGATATATCTCAAGATGTGCTTTGTTGCCACCCAGTGTCTCGGTTCAGTCATGAACTGACTCATTGCAATCACTGCATAGCATATATCTGGCCTAGTGTGGATCATGTACATCAATGATCCAATCAACTGCCTATACATGGTGGGATCCACCAAATCTAAACCTGTATCAGAATCATGCAGCTTCCTCAGGTTGGTAATCATCGGAGTAGACATGGATTTTCAATCCGTCATACCAAACCTCTTTAGTACATCCACTGTGTATTTTCCTTGTGCCATAAATATCTCGCCATGTCTTTGCCATACTTCCAATCCTAGGAAGTAATGCATCAAGCCTAAGTCTTTCATCTCGAATTCTGAGGTTTTCTCCCTCTTACACCAGGCTATTAGCCCTTCATCTCCTATTAGAAAGAGATCATCAACATACATGATTAGTATAACAGGCTGGTTACCTCTTACCTTGAAGTACAGATTTGCATCAACGTCACTTTTTTGAAAGCCCGGGGTTTTAAGAAATCCATCAATCTTGTCATACCAAACTCTGGGAGCCTGCTTAATACCATACAAGGCCTTCCCTAGATTGAATACATGAGTGCCTCTGTTATGTAGTACAATACCATCTGGTTATTCCACAAAGGCCTCTTGTTCAATCTTTACATTCAAGAATGTTTTTTTTAGATCCATCTGATGTAGCTTCCAACTAAGAACATGATCTAAAGAAATAATAATTTGAATGGAGGTATACCTGGCTACAGGGGAAAAAATTTCTTCGTAGTCGATTCCTTCTTTTTGAATGAAGCCTCTAGCTACAAATCTTTCTTTTAAATTTTCCACACTTCCTTCAACTACATGTTTGATCTTATAGATCCATTTGGAAGAAACCGTTGATTTGTCTTTTGGCCTCGACACAATGTCCCAAACATTGTCCTTTATAATAGACCTATATTCCTTAAGCATGGAATCCTTCCATATAATTTATTTGCTTCTTCAAATGAAGAAGGTTTGGCATCACTAATGTTGATCATCAGTGCAACATAGCCTCCAAACCTATGAGGCCTCTTCCTTTCCCTGAAAGTTCCTTTGGGATCAACTATCCTTTTTTCTTCCTGCACTATCTATTTAAGCCACCCTGGCTTCCTTTTGGCTAGAGTTTATTCAAGAGTTCTTTCTAACACTTCAGCAGGTTCTAGGGGCTCATTACTTGTCCCTTCATGAGGTTCCTCCCTCTGATCATCTGACTCTTCATTTTTAGAAGAGGGTGAAGCCGGTTGAACTGCTTTTGATTCATGTTGAAGCTCTATGGATTTCTTAAATGTGACTTCCTCATGGAAAGTCACATCTCCTCTTACCACTATTTTCCTCTGACCTGGTACATAAATCATGTAAGCCTTGGAGTTCTCACTGTACCCCACAAAAAATCCCTTTCTTGCCTGAGGGTTCCATATTTGTCCTCTTTTCCTTAGGGACATGAATATACATAGGACACCCAAATATCCTTAGATTCCCTACTTCAGGTTTGATCCCCAAGTAGACCTCTTCAAGAGTCTTTCCCTTCAAGGTAGCATGTGGACACCTATTATGAATATACACGGCAGTAGAGGTAGCTTCTACCCATAAAGAATTTGGCAGATCCTGGTCAAACATAATTGCTTTCGTTGCCTCACAAATTGTCCTGGTTTTCCTCTCAGCAACTCCATTTTGCTGAGGGTTATATGGCATAGTCAACTGTCTCTTGATTCTTGTTGACTTTCATAAATCCTCAAACTGGAGAGATTCAAACTCTCCTCCATTTTGTGTTCTAAGGATTCTGATGTGTTTCCCTATCTGCTTTTTAATAAAGGCTTTATACTCTTTGAATTTATCAAATGTGTCACTTTTAGCTTTAAGGAAATATATCCAACATTTTCTTGAGTAATCATCAATAAAAATGGAATAATACAAACAACCACTGAGTGAGGGAGATGACATGGGACCACACATATCAGAATGAACCAGATATAAGATTCCCTTAGCTCTGTTGTCACTACTAGGAAATGCTTTCTTTATATTTTTACCTAGCATGCATCCCTTACAAATTTCATTTTTACTAAGAGAAATAGAGGGCATGCCACATACCATGTTCTATAGATCTGGAAGATATTTGTAATGAATATGTCCAAGTCTTCTATGCCAGAACTCGTTGGAGATAGTCGCATCATGAGCCAATGCCTAAACTGACTGTCCTGACATGACGTACAGCCCTCCACTGCGAGTTCCAATGGGTTATGTTGTACTTAAGTGGCTACCTTTAGCCCATAGTAGTTCCTTATTTTCCTTGAAGATCACCCAATATCCCTTTTCCTCAAGGGTTGCAACTGATAGTACATTCTTCTTGAGCCCTGTAACATATAATACTTCATCAACATGAAGTCTAGCCCTAGATTCCAATCTGAAGGAGATAGAGCCTACTCCCTCTATCTTGTAACATTTGTCATCCCCAAGATCAACATGCTCTACAAAATATTTTGTCTCAAAATCTGAGAGGATATCTTTGTACCCTTTCATGTGCTTTGATGCACCACTATCTACTAACCAAGTTTTCGTCCCTGTGAAAACTGAACTGGATAAGGAAGAAACCAAGTAATATTATTTTCTATTTTCTTTCTCATTTGAAGGACTTTTTTTATTTCCTTTGGATTCATCATCCTCAATAGTTGAGGCATGATGTTTCCCTTTCCTTGGATATTTCTTTCTAAACCAACAATCTTTAGAAAAATGACCCAACTTATTAAACTAAAGCATTTAATATTAGATGTATCAATATTCTTTCCTTTGAATTTACCTTTGGTGTTTGGATTCCTCTGAGAGACTTTTTGGAAAGCGCCTTTCTTCTTTCCCTTGAATCTTGATGCTAAAGCTGAGTGCTCTAATTTCGTTGGCTCACTCCTGGTAGTTGTGTGACTCTCCTCCTGGAGGGAATCATGCCATAACCTCTCAAACGTGGGTTGAATCTCTCTCCCACTTACACTAGATAAGAAGGTCTCCCATGAAGAAGGAAGACCGTCAAAAATGGCCTGCACTAAATCATCATCGTCCACTGTCACCCCTTTGAACAAAAGCTGATCTCTAATCTAGGCTATATTGGAACAAAAAGATGCTACTGATTCACCTTTCTCTATCTTCAAATGATTAAGCTTGTGCTTAAGTTTCCTCTTCTGACTTGGAGCCTGTTTCTCATACAGATTCACCAAGGTATCCATACAGTCCTTGGCAGTCATTAACAAAGTCATTGCAGGCATTATACTCTCTTTGACTGAGTCAAAGATGATTCACTTGGCCTTTTCTTGACTCCTCTTAAAGGTCGCTCTTCCTACATTATTCTTGGGTTCCTCCACCATTGTGGTCACATACTGCTCAAGATCATGCTCCTGCAATATATTTGTTATCCGAAGCTTCCACACATTGAAGTTGGTAGCTCCTTCGAGCCTATACTTGGCCCTGACTAAAATGGAGGATGCCATGGACTTCACACTAGAAACTTAATCAAGCTAGCTTGGATCTGTGTGTACTTTCTACTGCACTTCAACACGTTTAGCACACCCTAAGCTTTGATACCATGTTAAATTATGAGATTGATTTCTTATGCAGATTAATTCTTTTATTTTCTTCAACACTTTGATTCCAACTTAATACGCTTCAAAAATACCAAATCATAACCGAATAGAAATAACTATGTAGATAAGTAAGCATGCACATCAACAACACATATACCCTGGGGAAACCTTGTATAGGGAGAAAAACCCCAACAAACGATATTCCTTTATTGCATTAATAATGTAAGATCACTTACAAATATCCACCATGAATGTTTTACTCTTAAAGAGCTTGTCAATATGACTCTGACCTGATAAAGACCTAAGAGACCTTGCTGAAATACACCTCTGATATGATGCCTCTATTGTTGATATACAACACTGATATGTTGTTGATATATGCCTTTGATATGCAGCCTCTATTGCTGATATAAAACACTGATATGATGCTTTGGTATGCTGCCTCTTTATCACTGATATGATCCTCTATTGATTCTCCCTTAACCTGCATATCAAAACTGTGTTGAAGAGAGGGGTCGACCTCTGCTTATATAGGATGAAGAGGAGAAGAGGAGAGGCTCGAAATAGTAACTTGTTTTCATGCTTTAATCATAACTCAACTTCATACTTTAGTTTGAACTAGACTTGAGACTGGTATACTCTAGTTCGAAAATAGAACTAGACTTGATACTTCAGTTACAACTCAACATTACACTTTAGTTCAAAAATAGAACTAGACTTAAGACTTCAGTTACAACTCAGCATTACACTTTAGTTCTAAAATAGAACTAGACTTAAGACTTCATTTACAACTCATCATTGCACTTTATTTTTAAAATAGAACTAGACTTAAGACTTCAGTTACAACTCAACATTACACTTTAGTTCTAAAATAGAACTAGACTTAAGACTTTAGTTACAACTCAATATTACACTTTAGTTCTAAAATAGAACTAGACTTAAGACTTCAGTTACAACTCAACATTACACTTTAGTTTGAAAATAGAACTTAGACTAAAGACTTTAGTTACAACTCAACTCTTTACAAGGAAATTCAAAATCTCTTCATGGTGGATAATGTTACACGTGCCAACGCACTAGATCAATACATTTATATCATTTTCAATATTAGGAATATTGTTTGCTTCTAGCTCATAGGAATTTTATATTCATCCTAAATTTTTCTATATGCTTTGACTTTTTCTCATGGCTCACAAGGTTTTACTAGGCTCACAAAGGTTGTACGTTCCCTCTGACTTTTTCCCTAGTATGTCTATTCTCACAGAGATTGTTCGTTCCCCCTGACTTTTGCACTAGACTGTCTATTCTCACAGAGGTTGTACGTTCCCCCTGACTTTTGCATTAGACTCACATAGAATATCATTCGTTCTGAATTTTGGTTTGACTCACAAAGGTTATTCGTTCTCCCTGGCTTTTGTCAATACCTCACAAGACTAGTTGATTCTCCAAATCTCTCTGGCTAGCCTAAGGGTGGCCAATATGGCCTTTCATTGGAGAATGATTGTTGATGCTACTAAATTTAACAGGTCGTTCTATTGGTCATGGTTGTTCTTTATCATCTCACTCCCATTCTTGATCTCATTCTTATGTGGGTTACTCTACCTGTTCACACATTCATTCACTTGATTTTTCCACGGTTCCACACCTCGGGTAAAGACTTCACTCCATTATTTCTTGCACCTGCTCATCTCCTCATTCATTTTTGACTTGGGAAGGGAAGTGGACTGTTGAAGAAAAACCATAGTTTGTTGGTTATAGAGATTTTTAGTGTAATCCAGCCATGAATCAAGGCCTGCATGTCTGAGATATTTGGCCTATGTCCATCCTTGCTCAGAGCTTTGAGTCCTAAGAGTCCCAACATGGAGATTCTAGACCAGCTGCATTGGTGCCCTGGAAGGAGAAGTACTACCTGAGGGATTGTGTGGCAGAGAAGGGTGGTTGTTCATTCTCTTAGTTGGTGTAGGCTGGGTAGAAGAGAGTTGGGTACTTGTATTGTTGTGAGTGTTGGGGAAGCCTATGAGATCTTGAGTGATGATTGGTTTGGGAAGCCGAGTAACACTATGGAATCATCCTTGTGGATTCATAGCCCTAGATCGGGGGTGACATTCTTGTTGAGACTTGGAACAACAATGTCTACGATTGGGTGCAACATCCTTGGTCTGCAGCCAGTCGATGGTTTTATTTTTTAAGATAAGTACTCTCTATCATGGTATTATTTACATGTGTATTATTTATTCTGTTGTGTATTTTTTTATCGTTGAATTCAATGTATTTAGAGTATGCATTCTTGTTGATTAGCATGAATCTTGATCAATGCATGTGAACCTTTCATGCATCCTTTCTATCTAAATTTTGAGCATGGTTCGAATTAGTTCCGAGAAGGGACTTGTGATTAGCATGCTTGGCCTGTGAGTGGCTGGGTATGTTACAATTTGGTATCCAAGCCCAATTCCATTACTAATCCTGGATGCACCGTGTAAATCAAGATTGAAGCAAATTTTTCACAGAGAAATTAAGTTGCAGTGTCCTAGAAGGCGCTGAGAGCACACCTTAACTGTGTTTGAAATCTCAAGAGGTGTAGCGTTTTTGGAAACTGCAATGGTCGTAAGATCTATTCAGGAAGGGTCTGAATTCTTCACAATCGTTAGATATGAGAAAAGAGTGCAGAGGTTAAACCCTCAAGTCCTTCGGACTTCGATGCTTCGAAAATTTTAAGATCCTTGTCATAAAAGATGCCCGAAGCCCTGAAGCTCCGAAGTCCTAGAGTGAATCTATGTTGTAGATCACTGGAGGAGAACATGACCGTTGGATTTGGACAAGGACAGGTTTGGGCCGTTGGATCAAGCGTAGATCAGGAGGTGAAGAAAAGTGGAGAAGATCATAATCCAACCATCTGATATGTGTGTGAGAAAGTGTGAGTCATAGATCTCATAGCAGCTCAAAGATTCAATGCTCCAGTAGAAGAGAGCCCTTAAGTTGTCAGAAAGAAAATCTCTCGAAGGCCCGAACTCTGGAGTAAATATGGACCATTCGTGTTCGGGGACACATGTACACATATTCACAAGTGTTCATATTTTTAGCATTCGACAATCCGAGGGCGTGATGGTGTTCAACAACGAAATCCTCCAAAGCCTGAAGCGTCGAAGTCCTGGAGTCCTAGAGTTGCAAATTTCTGAGAAGTAGTCATTTGATGGTTCGAAGTTTGGGAGAAACATGGTGATAAGCCAAGAAATTGGTCTAATCCTGAAGCTATGAAGTGTCGAAGCACGATGTATGACATGGCATGATGACATCACCAAGGGTGACATGGACCTCCCTAGTCATGCCACATGTCAGTCATAATTGTATGTTTGATGGCCATGTTGGATGAATAGCAGTCTAACACATGTGGTCCATGTGTCACCATCTTATACAATGACAATTGTGCTACGTGGACCCCAGGAAGCTAAGAGGTTCAGGAATTCAATGTTCAGATGGATTGATTGAAGAAGCTGTTAAATATTCCGGAGTCTCGAAGACTGGAGTGTCAAAGTGACATAAACCGGATAAGGAGTTCAGAATTTAGGAGGAATTGTAATGTGATGCTAAGAAAATACTCCAAATCTTGGAGCCCCAAAGGCCCAAAAAGCTGAGGTGATGCAGTCTGTCAACGTCACCTAGGGTGAGGTGGACATGTGGGATACATGCCATGTTTCATCCTATTTTATGCTATTCACAGATCCTTTTTTCCCGTTATAACTTGACATGCGTCACCCGTAGAATGGGCCACATTTCATCTCTATGGTTTCACCATGTATCACCCCTTGGTGCGTAGTCACTGAAGAGACTCCCAAAGTTCAGATGTTTGGTAGTTAGGGAGTTTTCAGGTGTGATGTAGTAAGAACCTCCAAGGTCCGAAGCTCTGGAGAACTGGAGTAGTGATACTTTGAAGAGCCTCTTTGGGAGTTCACCATTTCGACATTCAGAGGGAATGTAGTGTGATGAGGGTGAAACCCCCGAAGTTTGAAGTCATGAATCTTTGGATAAGCACTTTTTCAGCTAAGTGCAGGGTCATGATTGTGGTCACATGTAGTTGATAGCTGAGGTAAGAAGGGATAATGGACGAATTGTTTTTTTCAATATAGAAAAGTGCAAAGGAACGATTTAGCTTGCGGTTTTGAGTCATGGTCACCTGGGAAGGTGGTTTGAAAGAAGTGTCTATGCATAATTGAATTTTGTATCAGCCAAAGGATAACACTAATGTGTTATATGATGTAGTTGTATATATATATTCTTCATGAACTGGAAGGACTTGTAGAATTTTGTTTGGAAAAGGTTTTTTATCACTTGCTTAACTCTGACAAAATGGTCACTTGCACATTATGAAGAATTAAGGGGTTTAAACTTATCATCTCAAAATGCATATTAAAGAAATGGAAGTAGGTGAGGGAGCCTCCAACCATGATAAAGAGGCCAAAGGATAGAATACCAGATTTGGAAATGTAAAGATAGAATCCAATGAACGCAAGGTTTGAGGGGAGCGAGAAACATTGATAGAAACTGTGAGAAGCCTGAAAATAGAAGTGCAGAGCTATAAGGAAGACAATGAGAGGCTGATGAGAGAAAAAACTCAGATAAATTCTTGAGTGCTACAAATCTTAAATTAGTTTCAAAGACAAACAAAGAATTGCTCAAAGTGAGAGGAAGGAGGCAGGTATCATGAAAGAAGAGATGATTTTGGAAGAGATGGTTATTCAAGAAGTGATAATAGAGGTAATAAACACCACTCACCTCCTTACTCAACAAGAAGGTATTATGCATATGAAGACACCATAAGTAGTCCAAAGGTGTCTCTCGTTAGGCACCAAAAAAGAAGGCATGAATTGGACAGTTTGCAAGGAGAGATGACAAAGCTTAAGCCACCATCCTTTTATGGTGAAAGAGAAAGGGAAGATGATGTTGAAGCATGGTTTCTTGGACTCAGGAGATATTTCCAATTGCATAACTATTCATCAAACCTAGAAGCCATAATTTCCACCTACCATTTACATGGGAAAGTTGCTATGTGGTGGGATCAACTGAAGCAAGATGTACATATTAATGAGAATAAGATCACTAGGAAGCATGTCAAAAATTATTTCTAGGAGTACCTCTCAGATCATTTCTATGAAAAGAAAATGCAGAAGTTCTTTGAACTCATGCTAAGAAGCATGTCCATGGAAGAATATGAGAATAAGTTCCTGGGGTTGTTAAAGTATGTAGGGTTCATAAATCATGAGAAGGTGAAAGTACATAGATTTCTAGGTGGACTACCACCCTTTTATAAAGAAAATATTCAATATGATGAGCCCAAGACCTTGACTGAGGACATCAGGAAGGCTAAGTACGTGTATGAGCAAGGCCAGGGCAGAGAATCCATGCATAAATCTTGAAAGGATAAGAAGAAGGATAAGTATGATCAGAGGAAGAAGGGATTCAAACCTCCTTTCAATAGAAATGAGCCTAATAAAAATCATCAAGATCAATATCACCTACACAAGGATTGCCCACACAGAAAGGATAGAGTGAATATTGTGCACAACATCCAAGAGGCTGCAATAGTCAAATACATGGGAAGAATTTATGCAGCCTTAGATGATCGACAAGAAGAGTACCAATCCAACATGATCGAGGTGGAAGGTAAGATCATAAATCGGCCTATTGCTATTTTAATTGATTCGGGAGAAATTCATTGTTTCATTGATTCTAAAATAGTGGATAGATTACATTTGGAGAAAATTAAGCTTGGAAAATAAAGTTTGGTTCAGCTAGCCACTGGAACCAAAAGGAGAATCCATGATATGGTCAGAGGTTGTTCCATAAGTCGTAATGGTTTGAATACTAGTGGTGATCTAAATATCATACCATTGGGGTATTATGCTATTCTAATTGGAATGGATTGGTTGGAAAAGCCTCATGATGTCCTAGATTGTCATAGAAAGACATTTACATGTCTTGATGGAGATGGAAAAAAAAGAACTGTTAAAGGTGTACCAAGACCCATATCTATAAGGGAGATTTTATCCTTACAACTAAAGAGGTGTTTCAGAAAAGGATGCCAATTGTATGCATCCCTTGTGGAGGAGCCCAAAAATACAAAGGGTCCAAGACTTGAATATTTCTCGGTACTACAAGGATTCGAGTATGTATGTTAAGAAATACCAGTGTTTCCACCAAAAATGGAGATATATTTCTCTATTGATTTAGTGCCAAGAGCTTCCTCAGTGTCAAAAACACCTTACATAATGAGCACACCAGAGTTAAAAGAATTATAAATGCATTTGGAGGAATTGTTGAAGAAAGGGTACATATGCCCAAGTGTATCACCTTGGGGAGCACCAATACTCTTTTTCAAAAATAAAGATGGAACCTTGAGGATGTGTATTGAATTTCGACGGTTGAATAAGTCCACTATAAATAACAAGTACCCTCTACCTAGAATTGATGACCTCTTTGATCAGCTAAGAGGAGCAAAGATATTTTCCTTGAGATCGGGATACCATCAGTTAAGAATTAAAGAAGAATATATCCATAAGACAACTTTTAGAACCAAGTATGGGAATTATGAATTTGTAGTGGTGCCATTTGAATTGTCCAATGCACCAACTGTCTTTATGTGCTTAATGAATGGCATATTCAGAAATTATTTGGAAAATTTTGTCATAGATTTCCTGGATGACATACTTGTCTATTCTAAGTCAGAGGAAGAGCATGAACATCACCTAAGATTGGTATTTCAAGTGCTGAGAGAACATAAATTGTATGCCACGCTGAGTAAGTCTTATTTTTATCAAGAACATATACATTACTTGGGGCACATTATTTCAGAACAAGGCATAGCAGTGGATCCAGAGAAGATTGAAGCCATTAGAGGATGACCAATGCCCAGGAATGTTTCATAAGTCATATATTTTATGGGGTTATTTGGTTAATACAGAAGGTTTATAACATGGTTCTCTAAGATTGCTCATCCCATCACTTCTTTGCAAAAGAAGGGAATTAAATTTGAATGGACATATGAATGTGAAGAGAACTTTAATTTGTTGAAGGAGTTACTCACTAGTGCACCCGTGTCAAAGATTGATGACCCAAATGAAAGTTTTGTGGTATGCACATATGCATGTAAGGAAGGAATTGGTGGAGTCCTCACTCAAAATGGACATGTCCGGAAATATTAAAGAGCATGAGAGGAACTATGCCACACATGACTTGGAGCTTGCTACCATTGTTCACACATTGAATATGTGGAGGCACTATCTCATGGGAATGAGATTTGAATTAAGAGAATACCAAAGTGGTCTGAAGTATATTTTTGAACAACCAACATTGAATTCCAAACAAATAAGATGGTTGGAATTTTTAAGTGAATACGACTTTGATATCAATCATATAAAGGGAAAATAAAATAAAGTTGTTGATGCACTTAGTAGACGAGTGCATCACATGCATGCTACAACTGTCAGTATGCATCAACCATACTTGAAGAGAAAAGTTTTAGATGTTATTGTTACAGATCAGCATTGCCTATAGGTATATCAAATCTTGCAGCAAGAGGATGTACAATAGAAAATGAAAGAGTATGAGATGAAGGAAGATGGATTAGTTATGCATAAAAATAGAATTTATGTTCCTAGTTCCGGAGAACTTAGGAATCTGGTATTAAAAAAAATTCATAATGTTTCATATGTTGGACATCACGGTTACCAGAAAACGATTACAGCAATAAGAAGCCAATTATTTTTGCCAAGAATGAAAACGGATGTTGCTGATTACATCGCCATATGTATGGAATGTCAAAAAGTGAAGGATGATCGTAGTCACCTAGCGGGTTTGCTACAACTATTACCAATTCCAAAAAAGAAGTGGGAAGTGATAACCATTGATTTTATAACTAAATTTCCCAGGAAAACAAGGCAACATGATTCAATCATGGTAGTGATTGATAAATTGAAAAAGGATGCTCATTTTGTTCCTGTAAAAAACAACAACTAATATTGCAGAAATTTACATGAAGGAAATTGCTAGGTTGCATGGGATTCCTAGGACAATTGTCTCAGATAGAGACACGAATTTTACTTTGGATTTTTGGAAGGGATTATTTAAAGGATTTGGTACAAATCTAAACTTTGTCACAACATACCATCCGTAGTCATATGGGAAGATAGAGAGGGTCAATCGAGTAGTTGAAGACATGTTGAGAATGTATGTGATGGATAAGCCATCTAAGCGGGAATATTACTTGCACTTGGTTGAGTTTTCCTATAATAATGGGTATCAAGATTCATTGAATATGAGACCATTTGAAGATTTGTATGGTAGAAAATGCAGTACTCCAGTAAGTTGGGACAACCTAGTAGATAGAGTGGTACTTGGGCTAGAGTTGCTCAAAGATATGGAAGACCGGATGGTTAAGATTAAGAAGAATTTAAAGGTAGCTCAGGATAGACATAAATTTTATGTCGATAATAATAGGATAGCAAGAGAATTTAAAGTGGGGGAGCATGTGATTTTGAAAGTAAATCCCAAGAACAACTCTTTGAAGTTGGGTAGTTGTACAAAGATGGCAGCTAGATTCTGTGATGCATTCGAGATATTGGACAGAATATGGCCAGTTGCATACATGCTTGCAATGCCTGTTTGTACACCACCATACATCAATACCAAAAAATGATGAATCCCATATATGTATGCCAAATCCTCCATAAAACATGTGCCAATCAAACTGCTAGTAGGTGCCTATACCAATAGACTAGAAATGTACCAATCATGCATCAATGATGTACAACATGATCACCTCATAAAATCACCAACCACATGTCCCAATGTGTAGCCCATTCATATGCCAAATGCATGCATCAAGCCTTCCAACAAGTAGGCTTCCAATACATCATCAAGATATATCACATGTCCAAGGTGTCATAACTTCACTGTCATAACCAACATTGTTCTTCAACAGAAAATGCATCAATCCATACTCATGGGTTAGTGCCATGCACCCAAGATTTTATTTTACATCATCACCTTACACAATCTAATATAGAATCATGAAAACCTACAGCAAACAGTGTCAGAACCTACAATAAACTATATCATACCCTGCATCATAGAGTTATACCATCACATCAAACTCCAATCCCTATGCATGGCCTTTTTCCTCAAGCTTCACCATATATACACGGTCTACTGCACAGACAACTCGAGTATGTACGGGGCCTATACAAGGTTAGCCTGCGTATGTACGCAACTGATACCACTGTCACCCGCGTATGCCTCGATAGATGACACATTTGAACTTCCTTTCAGTCTTTCCTTCTATTCTGGATGCTTTGTCTTCTTCACCCACTTTTGTAGATGTCCCTGCTCCTCAGAACTCAATCTCTGAGAATCCAACTTTTCAAAGATTTATCCCTTCCTTACTTCATTCCTTCTTCTATCCATGCTATGTGAAGTCCTCGTCATGGAATTTCTTCTTGTGTTCCAGTACTCCTGGGATTTGTGGCCAAATCCACTACAGCTGTAGCATCCAATGGTGTTACAGTGAACAACAATGTGTCCTACTTGATCACATCTCCAACACCTCATGGTGTTATAAAATATTCAATTATATCTCATTTCATAACATCTACATTCAAAAGCTTTGTGACCATATCCATTACATGAATAACAATGCCCATGAAAAATACTTTCATACCTTTGCTTTGGTGTCCCAAGAATAGCTTCTTGATGTCTACCTTTCTTTATTCTTTTGAGATTTTATTTGTCGTGTTCAGATGGTTGTTTTGCAACATTGTCTTCCTTCTTTGATGGACTTACTGCATGCTTCTTTGAGGTGCTTTCTTCAACATGTGTAGCTTCCTTTTTGTATCCAAGACCTAATTTATCATATGGTGATATTTGATTTTCCAATATCTCATCCAAGATTAGTGAGCTATTCAAGAATTTATTTGACTTCTCCACTTTATTTCTAAGATCAACAATTTCATCTTCTAACTTACAACATTACTCTTCCATTTCTTTTATTTGATTCTTCAATAGTTCCTCTATCCTTTTGGATTCTTCAATTTGGGTCTTGAGATGAATAATAGTTTCAAAACTTTTGCTAATCTCATCATCTATCTTCATATTTTCTTTTTCATTCTTTAGTTTTGTGATCTCTTCTTCCTTTTCTTCCAATTTAGTCTTATTTCTCTCTTCTTGTTCTTTGAGCATTCCCTTTAACTTCAAGATGTACCTTTGAATCCTCCTAAGAAACTTCTTAGTATTATCCGAAAGATAGTTATAGTGTGTATAAAAGTGATCACTTCTTTATCTATATAAACCCTCTTTAACTTCTTTTTGAACTTCTAATAGATTTTTTTCTATTCTTTCCATGGGATAACTATCATCAAACTTCACACAAACTGTTTCTAGATATTCTTCTTCACTTGAGTAGAAACATTCAACATCATCACATTTTGAATCATTGCAATCAAGAGTCTTCGGAGATTTTTTACCTTCATTTTCAAGATCTTCCTTTTTGCCAACATCATCACATGATTCTTTGCTTTACTTTGTGCAACCATTATCAATTGATTCTTTGTCTTCATTTTAAATGTTTTTAAGATCACAATTATAAATAATGAATTCACGAGTCTTTGGAGATTCTTTACCTTTAATGATATTGATGGAGTGGTCTTCATCATCTTCTTACTTGTTTTGATATGTCTCCTCTAGCTTTAGCCATAGATCCTTGGCGAAAGTGCATTGTCCAATGCTCTCTTTGATAGGGCTTGAGAGTCCACTAAGAATGGTCTTGAGAGCCAATGCATCATTCTTCTTTCCTTCCCTTTGAGCTGCAAACTTTGAATTGTTCTTCAATGGAACCGATCCACCAATGGCTGCCTTCCAAATAGTTTCTCCCATTGTCTTCAAATACACTCTCATATCTATTCTCCAAGTAGAATAGTTTTCCTCATCAAAGATTGGTGTTTCATCATCCATTTGTGTGTCTATGGATCTCCTTCAAGCTTTTTAAGGCTTATGATGAAGGCCTTCTTTGATACCAATTTTTGGACACACCTATGACACTTAGAGGGGGGGTGAATGAGTGTGAGGATCTTTTTCCCAAAACTTCCCTCTTACACAAAACTCATTAGTTAGCATTCAAAATTCACTCATTTCCTATTGTTTCCATTTCTAACCAGTTAGATGTAAACATAAATCAACAACATATATCAACAATATATCATCAACAAGTCGTCACCACAAGGAACACAAAGAACACAAGATGTATGTACAATTTTCTTTTTATTACGGACAACAATCCTTGGGTTTTTTCAGCAACAAATGAATAGAGTACAACTCTACAAGAGCACCAACTATATCATGCAAGACTCATCTTACAAACTCAACACCAAATGAGATGAGGCAACAATCCTCAACAGATATCAATCTGCAACAGGTACGTGACCTGTAAGTAGTGCAACCCACGTGTGTACACACCCTAGCTTACTACAACCCACGTATGTACGCGGCCAGTGTATACAACAACATGCATATACCTTCTGATCTATTAGGATTTATCCTTCAAGATCAACTCGGATCCTCTGCAACCAATTTATCATTCTCTTCTATCTCTCACTGTCCAAACTGACCACCATCCAGTCACAACACATACAAGCTATCCAATAGCTTATTCATGCTCCACAACTAATAAATATGAATTCTACTCAATCATGTATGAGCAATAAAAATACTATAGCCATCATATCAGTATTGAATCATAAGAGTGTTGCTCACTCCATCAACCAACATAAACCACGTCATAACAACCATACCAAGAATGCCCTAGGCATTCACAACACAACAAGAAATATTGTCCATCAAGACAATAATGTAACCATACCAGTGTCTCAGTGATACATCTGAGCCCATAGAATGAATATCTGGAACCTGCTTCAGTCTTCAATAGCTTGTTATCAGCTCAACCAAAAATCTCCATGATTGTATCCACTGTACGCTCCCTATACACTGACAACCCGTGTATTGTATGCTCCCTGTACACAGGTAACTTGTGTATACGCACCCTATACACAGGCAGCCTACAATTTTGAAAATTTCACCATGATGATATCAGACTTGTCAAAACTTCAATGCGTGTGTGAGATCCTCCCGATCTCCTCTCTCTCAAAATAGATCTTCAACACATGCTCAAGAGATCCACACCAAAGATGCTCTCACAAGAAGATCTCACAAGAAGCTCTCCATTTGATCCACATAAGGATATTTTGCAAGAGACCATTGCTATCTTATTTATAATTTCATCCTCTAGGTCACTTAACCCATTTCTAGGTCGCTTAGCCCATTTCTAGGTTACTTAACCTATTTTCCTTATTTTAGGGTTAACCACTTTCATAAATAGAAATTTCTCCAATACTTCATCATTTAAATATTCCTTCTTGATTTTGTCACCTTACTTTATCATTTCTTGATTTTGTCACTTCTCTTTATTATTTAAATAATCCACCTTGACTTTGTCACTTTACTTTATCATTTAAATAATGATTTCTTCTTTTCAAACACTTTGACTTTTTTGACCTTTTGGGGCTTAAATCCAACATGTAAGGGTCCTCCAACTTCGTAAGGCCATAACTCTCAAACCGTGAGGAGTTATGTGACATTTCACATACCACCAGAAATGGTATGACAAGAACTATCCATATAGAATATTTTCACCAACAACTTCATTGATCTTCATCTCATTATTCCACAAACAATCATGGGTTCTCCAACCATTCTTCTAGGATAACTCAATCTGTGAAGCGTCTTCCTGTGAGGGATTTCACTATAAGGGGACCACTTTGGAGTTCATCCATTTGTGCACCTTATCAATCATGATAAGACAATAATGAGTCATATATACATTTTTCCAACAATGCATCATATACCAATGAAACCACATCGATCCATCTTCATCATGTATCAATGACAACTCATTGATCCATCTTCATCTATGAATTCTCATCAAGGACAATACATATTAAATTACATCAATCATCAATAAATAAATCAATCCTTTGACATGAATCAATCACTTGACATCAATCAATCAAACCATTGGCATCAATGACAACATGACCCAACAATCTCCCGCTTTGGCATTGATGGCAATACCAACATTGATGTCAACACCAATTACAAATTATTGATGTCAACATGTAGATAAGGAATTCTCTACATAGATAGTCAATGTGACTATCTCTCCCAGTCAATAATCATCAATCAAATCAATGTGACTATCTATCCCCCTTTGACATCAATGGAAAAGGGCCATTCTCCTCTTGCGGCTGCTCCCCCTGTTTGAAATTTCCTTGAGGATGCTCCCCTTGTTTGAGTTCCTTTGATCTTCCTCTGAACAATATATCCCCTTTTGAACAAGGGATATCACTCTGATTTAATGTTGAAGATACATCGAACATACTCCCCATTGTGACCATTGCTCCCCTTGGAATTATGCTTTTGTTCTCTTTCTTCAAATATAGGGTTCTTTTCTAGGTATGCATCCAATAAATATCTCCTCCTAGAATCATGGGAAGAAGAATGACTCCCCCTATGGGTATGTCTCCCCTATATTCTCTTCAAGATGAACAATATGCTACCATATGACGATCCTTGGACTTGTTCATGCATCAAACTTGTTCCATACCATACATCATGAAACAAAAGATATGTCAACAATGAAATAAAGAATCATGAGAAAAATATCAATCAAGTACATCATGTACAAAAATATGTGCTCATGATGCACAACTCCTATGTACATCAACCATGTACATAAACATCATGCAATGTGTCAAAAGATTCATCCATGGAATGTATCAATCATATGCCTCTATCAATATGCCAGCATGTGCATCTATCAATATGCCAACCATGTGCATCCACCAATATGCCAACCATGTGCATCTACCAATATGTCAACCATGTTCATCTACCAATATGCCAATCATGTGTCATATCACTCATGATATGTCTCCATCATGAACCAAGTACCATAACCATGTATCAAACAAATGCCAATTGTTGTGCTAATCAAGTAGTACCAACGGTGTAGTATCATCAAGCATGTGTCATATATGAGTGTACCAAAACATGTACACCACCATACACCAATACCACAAAATGATGAATCCCATATATGTATGCCAAATCCTCCATAAAACATGTGCCAATCAAACTGCTAGTAGGTGCCTATACCAATATACTAGAAATGTACCAATCATGCATCAATGATGTAAAACATGATCACCTCATCAAATCACCAACCACATGTCCCAATGTGTAGCCCATCCATATTCCAAATGCATGCATCAAGCCTTCCAACAAGTAGGCTTCCATTACATCATCAAGATATATGACATGACCATGGTGTCATAACTTCACTGTCATAACTAGCATTGTTCTTCAACATAAAATGCATCAATCCATACTCATGGGTCAGTGCCATGCACCCAAGATTTTATTTTACATCATCACCTTAAATAATCCAATATAGAATCATGAAAACCCGCAACAAACAGTGTCAGAACCTACAATAAACCATGTCAGACCCTGCATGACAGAGTTATACCATCACATCAGACTCCAATCCCTGTTCATAGCCTTTTTCCTTAGGCTTCACCATATATACACGGCCTGCTGCACAGATAGCTCGCGTATGTACGCGACCTATACAAGGTTAGCCTACGTATGTAAGCTACTGATACCATTGTCACCTACGTATGCCTCAGTAGATGACACATTTTAACTTCCTTTCAGTATTTCATTCTGTTCTGTCTACTTTGTCTTCTTCACCCACTTCTGTAGATGTCCCTGCTCCTCAGAACTTGAGCTCTGCACCCATCTTTTCAAATATGTCTTCCTTCCTTACTTCACTCCTCCTTCTATCCATGCTATTTGAAGTCCTTGTCATGGA
>ML783595.1:243103-315941 GCA_009831015.1 Picea engelmannii
TTCCATTATATCTCCTTTCATAAGATCTACATTCAAAAGCTTTGTGACCATATCCATTACATGAATAACAATGCCCATGAAAAATACTTTCATACCTTTGCTTTGGTGTCCCAAGAATAGCTTCTTGATGTCTTCCTTTCTTTCTTCTTTTGAGAATTTATTTTCCTTGTGTAGATGGTTGTTTTGCAACATTGTATTCCTTCTTTGATGGACTTACTGCATGCTTTGTTGAGGTGATTTCTTCAACATGTGTAGCTTCCTTTTTGTATCCAAGACCTGATTTATCATATGGTGATCTTTGACTTTCCAAGATCTCATCCAAGATTAGTGAGTTATTCAAGAATTTGTTTGACTTCTCCACTTTCTTTCTAAGATCAACAATTTCAGCTTCTAACTTACAACATGACTCTTCCTTTTATTTTATTTGATTCTTCAATAGTTACTCTATCCTTTTGGCTTCTTCAATTTGGGTCTTGAGATGAATAATAGTTTCAAAATTTTTGCTAATCTCATCATATACCTTCATATCTTCTTTTTCATTCTTTAGTCTTGTGATCTCTTCTTCCTTTTCTTCCAATTTAGTCTTATTTGTCTCTTCTTGTTCTTTGAGAATTCCCTTTAAATTCAAGATGTACCTTTGACTCCTCCTAAGAAACTTCTTAGTATTATCCGAAAGATAGTTATAGTGTGTATAAAAGTGATCACTTCTATATCTATATAAACCCTCTTCAACTTATTTTTGAAGTTATAATATATTTCCTTCTATTCTTTCCATGGGATAACTATCATCAAACTTCACACAAACTGTTTCTAGATCTTCTTCTTCACTTGAGTAGAAACATTCAACATCATCACATTTTGAATCATTGCAATCAAGAGTCTTTGGAGATTTTTTACCTTCATTTTCAAGATCTTCATTTTTGCCAACATCATCACATGATTCTTTGCTTTACTTTGTGCTACCATTATCACTTGATTCTTTGTCTTCATTTGAAATGTTTTTAAGATCACATTTAGAAATAATTCATTCAAGAGTCTTTGGAGATTCTTTACCTATAATGATCTTGATGGAGTGGTCTTCATCATCTTCTTCCTTGTTTTGATATGTCTCTTCTAGATTTAGCCATAGATCCTTGGTGGAAGTGCATTGTCCCATGCTCTCTTTGATAGGGCTTGAGAGTCCACTAAGAATGATCTTGAGAGCCAATGCATCATTCTTCTTTCCTTCCCTTTGAGCTTCAAACTTTGAATTTTTCTTCAATGGAACCAATCCACCAACGGCTGCCTTCCAAATAGTTTCTCCCATTGTCTTCAAATACACTCTCATCTCTATTCTCCAAGTAGAATATTTTTCCTCATCAAGGATTGGTATTTCATCATCCATTTGTGTGTCTATGGATCTCCTTTAAGCTTGTTAAGGCTTATAATGAAGGCCTTCTCTGATACCAATTGTTGGAAACACCTACGACACTTAGNNNGTGAATGAGTGTGGGGATGTTTTTCCCAAAACTTCCCTCTTACACAAAACTCATTAGTTAGCATTCAGCATTTACTCATTTCCTATTGTTGTCATTTCTAACTGGTTAGATGTAAACAGAAATCAACAACATATATCAGCAATATATCATCAAGAAGTCATCACCACAAGGAACACAAAGAACACAAGATGTATGCACAATTTTCTTTTTATTACGGACTACAATCCTTGGGGTTTTTCAGCAACAACTGAATAGAGTACAACTCTACAAGAGCACCAGCTCTATCATGCAAGAATCATCTTACACACTTAGCACCAACTGAGATGAGGCAACAATCCTCAACAAATATCAATCTGCAATAAGTGTGTGACCTGTCAGTAGTGCAACCCGCGTGTGTATGTGCCCTGGCTCACTACAGCCCGCGTATGTATGCGACCAGTGTATACAACAACATGCATATACCTTCTGAGCTATTAGGATATATCCTTCAAGATCAACTCAGATCCTCTACAACCAATTTATCATTCTCTTCTCTCTCTCACTATCCAAAATGACCACCATCCAGTCACAACACATCCAAGCTATACAATAGCTTATTCAAGCTCCACAACCAATCAATATGAATGCTACTCAATCATGTATGAACAATCAACATACTATAGCCATCATATCAGTACTGAATCATAAGAGTGTTTCTCACTCCAACAACCGACATAAACCACTTCATAGAAACCATACCCAGAATTCCCTAGGCATTCACAACACAACAAGCAATATTATCCATCAAGACAATAATGTAACCATATCAGTGTCTCAGTGATAGATCTGAGCCTATAGAATGTAGATCTGGAACCTGCTTCAATATTCAACAACTTTTCATCAGCTCAACCAAAAATATCCATGATTTTATCCACTGTACGCTCTTTGTACATTCACAGCCTGTGTATTGTACGTAGCCTGTACATAGACAACTTGCGTATATGCACCCTATACACAGACATCCCACATACGCACCAGAAAATAGGGTTTTTCTGTAATTCCGAGAATTTTGTCGTCATGATCTTAGACTTTCTGAAACTTCAATGCATCCATGAGATCCTCCTGATCTCCTCTCTCTCAAAATATATCTTCAACACATGCTCAAGAGATCCACACCAAAGATGCTCTCACAAGAAGCTCTCCATTTGATCCACACAAGGATATTTTTCAAGAGACCATTGCTATCTTATTTATACTTTCATCCTCTAGGTCACTTAACCCATTTCTAGGTCACTTAACCCATTTCTAAGTTACTTAACCTATTTTCCTTATTTTAGGGTTAACCACTTTCCATAAATAGAAAGTTCTCCAATACTTTATCATTTAAATATTCCTTCTTGATTTTGTCACCTTACTTTATCATTTCTTGATTTTGTCACTTGTCTTTATTATTTAAATAATCCACCTTGACTTTGTCACTTTACTTTATCATTTAAATAATGATTTCTTCTTTTCAAGAACTTTGACTTCTTTGACCTTTTGGGGCTTCAAGCCAACATGTGAGGGTCCTCCAACTTCGTAAGGCCATATATCTCAAACCGTGATGAGTTATGTGACATTCCACATACCACCGGAAATGGTATGACAAGTAATATCCATCTAGGATAGTTTCACCAACAACTTCATTGATATTCATCTCATTATTCCACAAACAAACATGGGTTCTCCAACCATTCTTCTAGGATAACTCAATCCACAAAGCGTCTTTCCGTGAGTGACTTCACCATAAGGGGACCACTTTGGAGTTCATCCATTTGTGCACCTTATCAATCATGATAAGAAAATAATGAGTCATCTATACATTTTTCCAACAATGCATCATATACCAATGAAACCACATCGATCCATMTTCATCATGTATCAATGATAAATCATTGATCCATCTTCATCATATCAATGACAACTCATTGATCCATCTTCATCTATGCATTCTCATCAAGGACAATACATATTACATTACATCAATCACAAATCAATCAATCCTTCGACATTGATCAATCACTTGACATCAATCAATGACATCAATCAACCAAACCATTGGCATCAATGACAACATGATCCAACAAAGTCTCATTCCTTGAAATTTTTCTTCTTGATAAGCCTGTCATTCCAAGATTTTTCCCTTGATTTCTGAACTTGTTGGTGGAACCCTGCTAGGATCCTATATTCATCCATGATCATCAATTGATTATGTTTGTACTGTACTGTGCCTCATTTTTTCATGTGTGTAATTGCAGCTACACGCAGACTGGGTACGAGAAATTCTAATGGAACCACTGCTTTTTGGTCGTATACCAATCTGAATGGCGTGTGTCCTGTCAAATTCTTGCATGTGGTCATGTATTCCCACAATATATTTGCTATTGTGAGGTCCCAATCATCCCTGTTGACATTATAGATCTTTGTCAGTGAATTCTCAAGGATTTTTTTAAATGATTATACTGTTCCATTTTCCTGTGGGTGATATGGAGTGTTAGTTTGATGATGGACTTCAAATTCTTCGGTCATAGCCTTAATAGTGTTGTTAATGAAGTGAGTGCCTTGGTCGCTCATCAAAATTCTTGGGCAACCAAATCTAGTGATTACTTGTTCAAATAGAAAGTGTGTTGTTGTTTTTGCGCTGCAATCTTTCACTGGTACTACTTCCACCCATCTTGTTAGGTATTTTGTTGCGGTGATAATGTACCTTGCTCCTATCCTATTTGTTGGCGGTTTAATTGGTCCCACAAAGTCTATTTCCCATTTTTCGAATACCTGCAAAATTACATGTGGTCGCAATGACATCTCATCCCTTCTATTGGGTTTACCAACCCTCTGACAAACGTCACATCTCTGGCAGTACTCTTTCGAGTCTTTGTGAATGGTCAGCCACCATAGTATTGCATGCAATACCTTCTGCGCGGTATCTTTTCCTGCATAATTTCCTCCTTCTATTCCCTCATGGGATTCTACTAACACCCTTGGTCTTTCATGTTATAGCACATATCTTCGCAAGATGCTATCTACACCCATTTTGTATAAGTGTCTTACGATCAGTTGATAGTCTACAGCCCAGACTACCAAGATTTTCTTCTGCGCGGTGTTATATTCTTGTGGAGTAGTACCTGTAATCAAGTACTAGATGATATCTGTAAAGTATTCATCGACAATCTGGACTAAAAATAATTGTGCATCCGAAAAGTTGTCCTCTAAATTTGTAGGTTCTTCCCCATTCATGACCCTTGATACATGGTTAGGTCATGCATTCAACTTTCCTAGCTTCACTATGACTTCAAAATCAAATTCCTGAAATAGTAGTAACCATCGACATATTCTCCCCCCCAACACTGTCTTGTTGACTAGGTATTTAAGGGCTGAGTGATTTGTGAACATCTTAAATTTTTTTCCCAATAAGTAATGTTTGAACTTCTACAGTGCGTAGGCCATAGATAGGCTTTCTCTCTCTGTGGTGTTATAGTTATACTCCTATTCTGATAGTTTTATTCTCGCGAATGCTATAGGATGATGCAAATCTCTTTCCCTTGGCTGCGCCAAAATAGCTCCAAGTGTTATGGCTGATGCTTCTACATGTATGTGGAATTTCTTCTCCCAATCTGGAAATACTAGTATTGACGCAGTTACCATCTTTTATTTCAGCGTATCCAGACCATGTTGACAATCTTCATTCCAATGAAACTTTGTATATTTCCTTAATAGTTTCTCCATTGGCATGATAATATGAGCATACCATTTGATAAATTTTCTATAGTACCGTGTGTGTCCCAATGTCGCTCTTAGTTGACAGACTGTTTTTTGTGGTGGCAAGTTAACAATTACTGCAATCTTTGCAGGATCTACTAGTAAGCCTTGTTTTCATACTACATGGCCCAATAATATCCCAAACAGTTTTCCGAAGATACATGTATTTATGTTTAATGATATTTGGCACTACATGCATCTTTCTAACATTAGCCGCAAGACCTCTACATAGTCTTTCAATAAACTATAGAATATCCAATCATCCAAGTATACCTCTAGAAACTCGTGGATAAATTCCTTAAATGCAGCAATGACTACTCTGGAAAATATTGTTGGTGCATTATTCAATGAAAATGGCATGATTGTGTACTGGTAGGATCCCCATTCTGTAGCAAAAGTGGTCTTGTATCTGTCTTCCTGTGCTATCTTGATTTGGTGGTAGCCTGAGAATCCATTAGTGAATGAGTAAAATTTGTGTCCTCCTATGTTCTTCAACACTTCATCTGTGAAAGGTGTAGGGAATGGATCATGTAGGCATGCATCGTTCAACTTCCTCATGTCGACGCATATTCTTATCCCGCCTTGTTTTTTCTCCTGAACTACCATCGGGCTTATCCATTCTGATTATTCCACAAGTTATATGATTTTGGATTCAAGCATTCTATCGATCTCAGCTTTAAATTTCTTCTTATATATCGGGTTTAGTCTGTATGGTCGCTATCTGATTGGTCTTGATTCATCTCTAAGTCGTATCATCATTTCTCCTATCTCTCCTGCTATTCCCTTCATTTCTGTAAATGTTGTGGGGAACATGTCGTTGTACTCGTGCAGTAACTTTGTTATGCTTTCTACTATTTACTCATCCTTGTAGTCTCTAATTCTATCCATTTTTGGATTCTCAACTATCCCAATGTTGACTTTCTTCACCTTTATCGGCGCAACAATTGCTTCTAATTCTAGAGGTGGAACTTCCTCTTCCTTGATCTGAATATCACACGGGTCATCTTCATCTGGTGCTTATTCTTGCACATGGTAGCATGACAACAGTTCTTTGACTGTCTGTCTGTTTCGATGTTGTTCTTTTGTTATGAGTTTGAGTTCTGGTTCCTTAATGAATATCAACCCTCTTATATGCTTAAGTGTTTCATCTATGTTGGGGTTCTCATGCTCGAATGAGAAAGTGACTATAAAATTATGTTGTAGTACTTTCCAACTCAAAGTTCCTTTGCGCAGTTCCTGGTCTGTATACCAATTTGTTGGTATGCCTTCTAAGGTGTGTAAAAAATGATGAGTCCATTCCTCTGGGGGTGTCATCTTCCACAACACTCTTCATTTCTCCAAGTGTTTCGTTGGTGCCCCCTGTCCATTGTACTTTTGTTTATGGTTTCTTCTTTGTTCTACGCCAAACCTTATGCACAGTAACCGCTTACATTGGTATCGATCCGTGATTGTTTCCTTGTGTGTGCCCCACCATCTTGCAGGTGTGGCCTTGAGTGCTATATCAAGTGCTAAGAGTCTCTGATTTTCTAACACTTCATCCTCGTACTATGCCAAGAATACTTCTAGATCATTCGCTCTATGGAAAATGGGTGGTTCCCTTATCTCCATGCCTACCCATCTTACTGCGCGGTCTATTCTTGCGCACATTCTTGTGGAAACTTCGTGTAGCCTTTGTTTCCAGTTCTCTAAACTTGTATCTGAGTTTATCGCACATGACGTAATGCTCCACCAACTGAGTATCACATCTGCAGTTGGGTTTACATAATCCTCATTACGTGCAGTTGTTCTATACAACTAGCTAATTTCCTCTAAGTCTAAGAAAGTAGGTTCTACAAACCTTTCCCCTTCTGATGGATCCAATGGTGCGATGACCCTGTATACTCCTAACTCAAATGCCATTTTTTGTGTCTTTAAATTGATTATGGCATGGTTATCAAATGCCCAATCCAAGCCAAGCAATGATGGATATGGTGTTTTTCCATCCACTATTTCAATCATTTCAAAGTTTGCTTTAGTGCGCACTCCATCCAAGTCTATTGTCACTCCTTTCAATCTGCCAATTGGTAGAACTCTGTGTTGGTTTGCTAGTTTTAGTTGAACATGTGAATATCCCAATGTGGGATCTCCCATACATTTACATGTCTTCTTTGGTAATACATTGACTTCAGATCCTAGATCCAGTATGATATCTCCCATGTTGAAATCTTCAATGTTAGAATTCAACTTGAACTCCCTACTTGTTCTTCTCCTTGTATGTAGGTGATTGATTGCTTTTTGTTCTAATTTTCCTTTTGTCTCTATGATACATATTTCTACTATATTTTGCAATATTTTGATAGTGGATGGATCATTCAATATTTTTACACATGATTGCAAAAATCCTTTGATTGTACTTACTTGTCCCAGGGGTTGCATTTCTTTGGTATGATCCAACGGTGGAGGAATCTTGTAATGTGGCTCTTCCTTGCTTTGTTGCACAGTTGAAGTCAATGTGGTGTCTTTCTTCAAGAATTCTTGTCTATCTTGCTTAAATATTTCCTTCTCATTTTGTGCATCAAACTGTCTCCTTGGTTCCACATTCTTCTTCACCCACTGGTGTTGTACTGGCTCTTTTCGGACTACATCATTTCCTGTTTTATCTCCTCCGCTCATAACTATGTTGATATTTTGTCCTTCATCCCTTGCATCGACTAAAATCCATTGAACATTTTGGTTGTTCTGATTCCTCTTTTCCTGGATCTTCCCTAGTAACATAGGACATTCTTCTGTGTCATGATTTGATTCTCTTGCATAGTGTCTTGGTTGTTGAAAGTTGTGACATACCATTGGTCCTCTACCTCTTCCAAATCCTCCTCTTTCTTTTCCACCACCTCTATAGCTAGTTCGATCTCCTCTCGATGTGTTATACTAAGTCATCTGATTGTACTATGCAACATTGTACCGAGGTTGTACTATGGTTGCACGGTATTATATGGTTTCTACGTAGTATTATACTGCTACTGCACAATGTTGTATGGGGCTAGAACTTGGTTAAAATGTGGTTCAGATTGCCCAGTCATCATTTTTGCCTGCACCCTATATGCATATGATGTCCTTTCTCGCATCAAATCCATAGTTCTACAATCTTTGTCATCATGCCCCACTGACTTGCAAAAGTTGCAATATGAACTCTTTGGGACTATCTGGTATTTCTGCATCATTGGGAAGTGATATGGATCATGGCCTGGTTTATTACAAATTTCGCACCATAGTCCTCCTGTTGGTAATGGATTTGGCATTCCTATTGCCATATATTGCATGAATGTTGGATATTCATTCTTGTGGTGTCCTTCCATCCTGCATGTGATACACCAAACGGATTCTCGTTTGTCCTTACTTCTCAAGGTATTTGTGCGGTGTTACTCTAGGGTTTATGTTATCTTTCTGCACAAACTCCAACTCTTTTATCTTTCACAAACTTTTAATCTATTCTTTTGTGGGATTCCACGATCTCAACATCCCCTTCTAGAGATACATTCTCTTGCACCTTCACATCTACTCAATCCTATATTGTTCCAACCAACAAAAACATAACCATTTTTTGGTTTATTATTTATAAGTCTAAGTTTATATCCTCAATACGCTTGACCCATGGTTCATGTCTACTTGGGTTCCAACAAAGCCTCTAAAACTATCGGCCCTCCTGGTAAACCATAAGGCAACGCAATGCACAGAGTGCATTGTGCAATCTCACCTGAGATAGTTCTAATGGGTGGATGGAATACTCATGTGTTTGCAGCCCAAGATTGAGTGGAGATCTGAGAAATGTGCGTTGAGAGGTATTCTTAACTTATTAATGCAATAAATTGTCATTCATGATTATGCACATAATATAATCAACTCATCCATTTAGCATACTAATATCTACTTAGAAACAATAATGAAACACATGCATTCAATCTCATAACATAGGTTTTACCGTGGTTCACCCCCTCCTGTGCTATGTCCACAAAGATCTATCTCTTCAACTCTTTTATTATGGTAGTTCCAAAACTAGAGCGTCGTGCGCTTTAAAACTCTTCTCATTGGGCTCGAGATCTATTATGAGGCGGACTAGATCACACCAAGCTCCTCAGCCTACGATCTGGCCCTTAATATCTTCCCTCCTTACTCCTCCCTAGCTCAACAACTTACAAAATTAGGTCATATAGAAAAATATCCATATCTATCTGTCATTCTAGCTCTCTCTCGTGTCTCTCTATGAGACCTAGGTATCTATATTTATACATTTATGGCTCACCAACCACTACAGTGTATTGCAAAAACCCTAACCCTAACTTTGTTAGGTCTTCCATGCATGCGCGCGTGCTTCTCTTCCTTCCATTTGTCCTTCCTTCCCAAAATAACCTTTCTTTCCACTTGGGCCTGCTTCCAACATCCCTTAGCTGCTCCAATTAACTTCTTGTCAGATTGAGGTAGCCTACTAGTGAAGGCCCACAAATATGTTTGGCCACCTATGTCGAGGATATCTCATCTATTAAAATTATTTTAAAGGGTTTTATATTTTAATTCATGAGTTGAAAGTTTTGTTGGAGAAAATAATGTTTTCTTATGATCTTACTAACAATTGATTGTGACAAGACACGTCAGGATGCATTGAGGTATTTAGAACAAGTTTTATTTAACCAATTTTTCAAAAAGCATCCACAAGATTTATAACAATATGATGACTTGTTCCTAAACTTTTGATCATTTTAATGCTTAAAATTCTCCTAACAATGGTCAAACTTATATATTTTAACAAAGCCAAAAATTATTTACATTTAGTAGCATCAGACTTTGGTTCAAAATATTATTTAATTTTTTTATAAGAATGATAATGAATAGATTGTTTAGTTAACTCACCATCAAGTGATGCTAGACCATTTTCATCCACCTGAATTCATTTAGGAGTTCTTTGCCACACATTTCTCAATCTAGGTAGGGATAATGAACCCATATTTGGCACTCTTGACCTCCTTGTTGTGGAGTTACAAACGTAGCAGTTCTTTCCCCTTCAATCATTGGCGTATCAGTTCTGGGAGGAGAGTGGACATGCCCATGACTACTTTATGGAATGTCTAACTGTCCAACAAGAGGTTGCACCACATGGACTTCTTCAACAAAAGGCTATACACCAGTTTCCTCTCTAATTTCATCCATTTTATAATCAACTTCAACCAAATCCTCCATCATTTGGTCATCCACAACAACTTGTCTTGATGATATAGTGATCAAAGGTTCAATAGAAGTATGAACTGGATTGACCTCTACTGAAATCTTGTTCTTTGTTTGTGTTGATGTAGGAGAAACAATGACATCTATTCCACTAGAATTTGAATTTCCCTTTGTTGAAAGTGTGTGTTTTGACATACCTAACCTTTTTTTTCTCTTTCTTCAATTACCTTTTCCATGGGTTTTTTTTTTCCTCAAAGACTTTCTACTTTGATTCTATAGGTTCCCTATGTTTAAAGAGAATAATTTGCTTCCAAGTAAACCATAACAAGTTTTTTTTCCACTGACAACTATCTTCTAATTAAACAAATTTGTCTACCAATTACACAAGAAGACACAAGTTTTATTTCCACTCACAATTTTCTTCTAGTTAAATATTTTTTTCTACCAATTACATAAGAGCACACAAGTTTTCTTTCCAATGAAATTTGTATTCCAATTACACAAATTTGTCTACCAATTGCACAAGAAGACGCAAGTTTTATTTCCATTGACAATTGTCTTCCAATTAAGCAAATTTGTTTACCAAATACATAAGAAGACACAAGTTTTCTTTCCACTAAAATTTTCTTCAAATTGCACAAATTTGTCTACCAATTGCATAAGAAGACACAACTTTTCTTTCCAAAAAGATAAAAAGACAAAAAACTTGTCTGTTGTTTTGATTTCTATGTGCATATGTCGGGATAGTCTGATTTTTTTTATAGAATGGGGTAGAGGAGTATGATTGGCACATATCCCTTCCTAGTAGCATAGCACATGCATTCATGTTGGGAAAAGATATTGGTAGGAAAATTACCTGACCTCATTTATTTCTACTCACACGAGTGCATGTGCACTCTTAATTAAATGGATAAAAAAATTATTGTATAGCCCAAATAACTTTATGAATAAATGTGTATAGGGTTTTGGGGACAAATAGGACCTAAGGGATTAATATTGAAAGTGTTTTGAAGCATAAGGTAGTGGTTAGAGCACCAATATGGATGTGAAAGAGTTGTGGGGCCTTCAACAAGAGGTATATGCATAGTTCACTTAAGGCTCAGGTGTGTAGGGGATTAAGTGTCAGGTATCGGTGGGGGACTAGGGTTATATGGAGCTATAGGGGTCTAGTTCATGGTTTATTCCTAGATCTAGATCATTGTATAGGTATATATCTAGGTCATGGTATACGCCATGGTCTACGTATAGTTCATGGTCTAGGTATAGCTCTAGGTCATGGTCTAGCTCTAGGTCTAGGTCATGGTCTAGGTATATCTCTATGTCATGGTATAGGTCTAGGTCATGGCATAGGTCATGTTATAGGTCTAGGTCATGGTCATGGGCATGGTCTAGCTCTATCTCTAGGTATTTCTATGCCTTTCCATGTCTAATTCAAGGCCATGTCTTACCTTGTGATGTATGAAACTTTCTAGAGTGTGTAATATGCCTTATTGTATATTACAAATTCCATTAATTATTTTAATATATTAATTATATAGTTCTTGTAAAGTCGCATCCATTTGACGTGACTATAGTGTTGGCATTATTGAGTGTGTGTTGACATTGATGGAAACATGAATCAAACATGGATAGACAAGAAACAAAAAGGATATGCTTAATGATTGGTATCAAAGGATAAACTATAAGTCATGACAACACATAATTTAAATTATATTGAATATAGAGGAAGTCTAAAGAAATGCTTAGGAAAAAGAGATAGTACAGAGGATCAGTTGTTTGAAGTTGTTATAAATATGGAGAAAGATGAAGGAGTTCATTGGTGTGAACAGGAGCAAGAATGAGAATGTTGAGGATGTTGAAGATATAAGTCAAACAATGAATTAGCTTGGAGATATTTCTAATAATGGAATATTACATTGGGATACAGAGGAGTACAAAGAAGTAATGAATAAATCTAAGTGAGATAGATCTAAATAATAAAGGGAGATAGATCTAAGTGAATCCTGGAATGTCGGATTGAAGATGAGGGAATGAGTAAATCTTGGGATAAATTGTTGAAGAAGAGTTCTATAACATATGGATACATAACTTAAGCACAAGGAATGCACAATCAAGATTGAATAAAATATGACCATTAGATTGAGGATAAGTCCAGAATCATGGGGTGTATAGTTAGATCACTTCCAACCATTAAATCACGAAGAGGTTGAATAAGGATCGTCAGATCTCATGGTAGAAGGTGGAATAAATTAAACTGTCCATCCAATATTGGATTAAAACATCACTTTAGATTTAATGGTGATGAAAAATAATGTGATGTAGATCCAGCCATCTGACCACAGGTCATATCAACAGTGGAAAACTATTTTTCATAGAAAAGGTGAGAAGAGTTAAACATGGGGCATACCCTCTGAAATATTTTGGGTTGTCAATCACAAAACCACGTGTCGGTTAGAGGTTTATTTCTGGGTCAAAAACATTTAGATACAATCTAGGAACCCATCCCCTAAAATGACGGATACCATCCATCTAATGAATGATTGAGTCTACATCATCGATTAAGTTAGGATAGACATTGCTAATGCTCAATTGTGTAGCCCTAGGTTATGATTTTGGTTATGTGGGAAGCGTGAGTGATTAGGGACAAGGACACAATCTAAGGGCATAGTCATTGATCATATGGAACCTAATGAGCACCTGGATGAAGTTAACAGGGTTTGAAAATTAAGCGCTTCTAGAGAAGCACTTGGTTACAGTGCGCAGCCATATGAAGATAGGGACCTAGTGAAAGGAATTTGAGGACCTGAATACAAGAATCATCGATAAAGTATAGATATAGTCTATAATGGAGGTCGAAGAAACTAGAGGATGGAATCGAAGGAATTCCAGAGGAATCTAATTCACAGCAGATGAATCTATAGAGAAGGATCAAGAAGGAATTCACACGAATTGGATAAGGATCGAAATAAGATTTGATCCATAAATTTGATCAAATGGAAGAGGTCTTGATATAGAAAGGAATGACAAACACGAAAGCTACAGTATTATAAATTGAATTAAATATTAATGGAGAATATTAATATAAATAGAAATGGATTAAATATTAATGGATAATAGTAATATAAATGTTAATAGTAATGGAGAATATTAATATTGATTTATGGGGATTAAATATTAATCGAGAATATTAATATTAATATATGGAGTATAAATACAAAAGAGGAAAAAGTTAAATGGAAATGGATTGTTTCAATGTCATACACCTTTTGAATGGCTATATAAAAAAAATGTTGTGTTGGAAAAAGATGTATCTCAGTGGATTAAATATAAATACAATGGATTGAATGACAAGTCATTCTTTGTTAGGTTGGTGCTTATTTACAAGCTAGGTCTTTTTAAGAGGGTTGCATTCCTCACTTCTCAATTGGATCTAAGAACTAAAACTTGGGTCTCGTATCTGAGAGTTGGATCTCTCTTATTCAACTGGTGTTGAATAGTTTAATGACTGGTACCATGTGTACTTATTCAAGTTTAATATATATATATGATATTTATTCTTGTTTATTCAGTTTGTGTTGAAACACGCACTAAAACTGATAGGGGGGAGGGGGTGAATCAGTGTCTTGAACTTTTGGAAAATTTTCTTACTTTCTTAGATTACTTAAATTAACTGAATAACATATATGTATTTCAATTATATATATATATATATATATATATCCTTTTGCTTACAATTGGTATCAGATCCAGGATGGCAACACTCCCTCCACACTAGAATTGAGTGAAGATATTAAATAATTTTGTGTGTGCCTTGTAAGTAAAGTAATTTCTACGTTGAATTCTTCACTCTATGCCAAAATTGATAAATTGAATGAAGGATTACTTACTTCTCCACTCATGTTGATAGAAAATACCAATGCAATTCTAATGGAGGAATGTCTTTTTATATTTTAAAGAAAAATTGGGGAAATTGGGGGCCAAGGGCCATCAGAGGCCATGGGCGCTTGCAAAATATCTGCCAGAAATGGTTGTTTCCATGAAGGAAACAACTGCAACAGTGCAGGATGAAATGAAGATCAAGTCAACAAGAAGTGTTTTTGATAGGCTGGGTAGAAAGGATTGACAATGGTTTCAATGGATTGCATGAACCAGTTGAAGAATGTATGCTAGATGATGGAAACAATGTTGAAAAAAAGATGACAAAAATAGTGTATCAAGGACATGAATATCAATAAAGGACTCAATTTTATAGTATATTAAGTAGAGGACTAAAAAATGATGTAGCAATGATGAATAGTGAAATCATGGTTCCCTCAAATACTGCTACTTATAACGCTGGATATGATGAGATACAAGAAGATTCTAAGGTACACATGTCAATACGCCAGTGTGTCAACAATAAGAAAACAATGGAAAACTATAGAGAGAGAAGGTGTCTCAAGGTTATCAAACTTTGAGAGTGTTGAGGAAAAGGTATGAGGAAAAACCTTACCCTAACATTTTCGAATCTTACTTGGATAAGGTAAGATAAGCAGGATTGTTAACCTGATTTTATAGCCAAAATAAAAAATATCAATTGATTCTCAGGTAATGAGTTCTATGAATCAAGGATGTCTTTTATTTATAAATATGTAAAAGAAGAAAGTAAAAATATGTGTTTTCTTTTTATAGAATCAAGAACGAATAAAATATAAATCTGATAAGTAGTACAAGTAAATATACATGTGAGACCCAAAAATCAGCCAAGCAATTTTATTGATTTCATTCCAAGTTACAATCAAAATCCCTTTTTCATACCTCTTTGAAGGCTAGGACCAATATTTTATTTAGATATATTTGATGGGAACCATACAAAAAGACTATGATATCAAGAGAATACCGAGACTAGAAATTTGGATCATCCTAGCCACAAAAGTATCATTGATTGACTCTGCAAAATATCCTCTATCAACAATGAAAACTAATTCATAATCATATTAGAATACACAAGCTGTCAAGACACAATGATCAACCTTTCTAGAATAAGTTGTTGAAAGATTCCTCTCAACCTTTGAATCTTTCTACCTTCAATAAGACCCTGGTATCAACAAAAGGGTTAAGACTCTAGGATAAATCAGAATGAATGAAAAATAATTGATCTCACAAGTATGATAGCATACCTTTATAACAAACAATTCTTCCTTGTTCTCTCTCTCTATGTCCCTTCAAGTGATTTCACTTTTATTTCCTCCAAAAAAGTTGTGGTAGTTTCAAACTACCTTTAGTTAAGTCATAAATGAATTTTAGTTAACTAGGGACAAATAATAAATAATAGTAATAGATAAAGGGTTAATAAATAATAACTAATAGGTGGGACCCCTATTTCCTTTTATTCTCTTTAAGTTTTTTATTTCCTCCTTGTTACTCCATATTCATTTAAATAATTAAATCATTCCACCTCATAAAATATACACATAAGGAAATCAATTAGAACATCCCTTGTATCTCCCAAATATTATCCATATATATCCAATAAAATGTATTTTCCACTTGCAAAAGAAAAACATTAATTGGTCATCCAAAAATGAAAACATATTATCATGTTGTCCAAAGGATGTCAAAACATAAGTAAATTCTCCACAACCAAAAACAAACATGAAATATCAAAAGCCATATTTCTTATGAGAAGCAATTTGCTTCTTTTCACTGCTTGTTGCTTTTGTTGCCTTATCTGTTGAGTCGGATTTCTCACACTATAGATGATTGGATGCCTGTAGGTGGACCTCACTGAAAGATCAGGTATGTTCATCAATTTTTTGGGTACAAGATGTCATAGACTGAGAGGAATCACTAGATGACTTAGAATGACTGACCACTTTTTTGCCTATGCTTGACTTAGGCTCAGGGATAACTTTCTTGAGCCTTTTGCTTGCATGTAAATATTGAAAAGGGGATGCAATATGAGAAATATATTGGGCATGTTGGTTGAGAGGAGGCAAAGGTGGAAATGGTAAAGATACTATGGGTCATCCATCATGATGAGATACAGGTTAGTGAAAAACATCTTTCCAACCATTATTGGCAGGCACCTCTGGTTCCAAGGATACATGAGCTGAAACATGATCATTAGAAATGCTAGGGTGAGGTTGGTAAGGACACTTTTGTGGCCTAGGATAGGGATGTGGATGAATTACTCCTTTACCTACAATATTGAAGAAACCATCTTGGATCAATTGATTCAATTCCTCAGGATCGACATCAAAGTGTATAAAGAATATTGACCTCTTGTTATCTCTCTACCAAAAACTATTTCTACATCTACCCTTGATTTTTCCTCTATCATGGATTCCTATGCTAAATAATATCATTGTCTAAAAGTAAACTTAGATCAGTATATGAACAAGAAATACTAATCAACCATCAAATTACTTTATCTAAAGATCATTTTAAAACATTGGCTCCTATTAGTCAACACACAAGTATGCATGCAATCAATCCACTGCTCTACATAAATCATCATAATCAACTTGTTTGATTTTATTCCACAATCTTCATCATTTATAAAAGGGATATTAAATGATACATGGGATGTGATAGGATTTGGAATGAGCGAAAAGCAATATGATGAAAGGGAAAAAAAATTGATTATTGTTCTAAACAAAACTAGTTTAAATAACTTGACACAATATCAACCCTTTGATCATATCATCCTCAATTAGTTGTACATGTCACTCAATTAAACTCACTATTTCATATCTGAAATATGTTTCTTATTACTTGAAACTACTGCATAATTATATCCTCTTCCTTGAAACCAAAACACGGGGAAAATAGAAATGAACCTGGGAAAATGAGGGGCTTTATAATTTGCAAAAAGTGGAAATATGGATGGAAGACAAAATGACCAATGTTCTCTTAAAATGTAGATAGTTTATCATTCCAATACTATTAATAATTGACCAATACAAACAAACTTATGACCTTTGTAATCATCAAATGAATTCATGTAGCTCTTCAATCTTAAATTCTTTTGGAGCTATACTTAAAATAATATCAAAGAGTAAACTTAATTGATAAATCCATACACAGAGATTCAAAATCCATGATTTGCAATATCTTCATTTTTTTATCAGTTATATATTGTCTTTTAGCTATATATCCATTCACAAAGTTTAAATACAATGATAGTCGAATTAATTAACAAGGAAGGGTTTGACATTTTTACCACATCAAAACTGCTCATCATAAATTCTTCATTCTTGCATTGTAGCATGTCTCATGAATTTATTTTTAAAAAATCAATTAAAGCATATGTTGAAATCCTGGGTGAGAATGATCCAATCAAGGTTTTTCTTTTTAAAAAGAAATTGCTTGGAATCATACAGAGTTTCCCTTTAACAAGCTAGACCAAAACCCATTGAGATAAACAAATAAGGGTAATGTTGGGTTGTGTGCAAATCAAGTTGCCATGGGTACTCATATGCGAGTTTTCCCATTACAACACAACATTCTTAAAATTCGTTGAAGGTCATCACTCACGTTCTGTGAGTTTAAATGAATCTATGTGAAAGATTTGAATGTCAGTGAATAAAACTCGAATATTGATGAAAATGAAAGTGAGTTAGGAGTAGAAGGTTTCACCAACTTCATTAAAAAAATATTTTCTCAAAAACCATATCTGAAATTGTATACAAGACTAGCCAAAATAATAATTCTGGTGGGTGAAAACCCTAAGTTTTTAGAACCCATAAAAGAAAAACCATAATGAACTTATCTTAGGCGAGACTCTTCTCATGCCCATTTCAAACAGATTGTATTCATATGACTTCCATGCAAACCCATATGTACTTCTTAATATTCATACCGAGAATGATTCATTGTTTATTGACATAAATAATTCTTGCATATCTACCATGAATGATCATTCACAATTTATTTCATACTCAAAATGATACAGAGTGACACTTTTAACATACACATAAGATGAAACCAAAAAGAGACAATATTCTAAATTATCATAGAAGAGTAACTCCTTTGATGCTAGAAGAGTCGAAAATTCCCATACATGTCCAAGTTTCATAAATAGTCACAAGAATAACAACCAAGGATCGTTATCCAACCAGCAAAAAAATTCCAAAACTAAAAACCCTTGACTAACCAACAACAGAGAGGTCTCAATCAAAATGAAAAATGCCAAAAAGGTGGAATACCTCGGGGAAAAAAAATATAGAGTTCAATAATTCTCATTAATTTCATGTCACCTCCGAAACCGGATGGCCGAAACCCAAAACCTTGCCAACTTTCCCATCATAACCATCAACCAACCAAATGTTACACAGTGGAGAATGCCAAATGCAAAATAGGATTTCTAGTTCGATTTATGTACCATATTGAATATGCATTCAAATATATCAAATTCATAGTTATGGAATATCCCACAACTATTATTTATACCATATTCATAAGCCAAATAAAGTGTTATCTCTTTATCAACCAACGATATCAACCATACAACCAAGCAACGTACCATATGATAGCTATATCATATATGAGATTTACCGTAAGTCATCTTTATCCACAATTATATACAACATCTTTCTATATGATATCCAATATTGTTATATATATATATATATATATATATATATATATATATATATATATATATATATATATATATAGAGAGAGAGAGAGAGAGAGAGAGAGAGAGAGAGAGAGAGAGAGAGACTTAACCATCCCTTTTAATATATCACAGAGCTTATTATGTGATCCAGATTTTATGAGTGGAATGAAATGAATACAAATCTATATTATTAACATGGAGATACAATGAATAATAATAGAAATACAGTAAAACTTGGCTTTTATTCAATAAAGAAATATGTTGAAACTGTAAAATGCAGACTGAAACAAGCTTGCTAGAATGGTGGCGGCTTATATCTAAGAAGATATGTGGAAAATGCACTCATTCACAAGAAGATGACTAAAATGAGGCTCCAAAGGCCTTTTTACATAAAATATGAATTTCGATACCATAGGCATCCAAAAATCTAACCCTAGGAGATGACGCGCCAAAATTCATGTGGGCCTCGTTGGGGTAAGTTGGTACATCAACTTCCTGGGGTTGTAACTTTTGCATATGATCTTTGTTTTAGGTGCACAATAGCTCGTTGGAAAGGTATATCTGAGGAATACACATTCTATTGTCACACTTTGACACTATCTATAGTGTGACAGTGGTGGGCCCAAAAAATGATGTTTAGGGCCTCAAAACAGCCCCAGAAGTTTAGGACCCGAAAAGCTAGAAAAAAACATCCAAGATGAAAATTGAAACTGCCAAGATGACATCTATATGTGAGCTAGTTGGAATAGGTGGGTGGCCACTGATATCCACCTAGATAAATCCTCCCCCCTTAGGAAGCAATGGTCTCTATTTCATTGAGTTCCCCCATCAAATGAGGGAATTTCTGCTGAATTTGTCCCTAGGTGAGCCACTTTCCCTGGTGTCAAAGCTGCCCTGCTTTAAAAACCTAATAAAGTTGGATCCTCTATTGGCTAGTGCCATTGACCCATGTGTCCATGATATGATCAATGGATGCATGTTCCATACAGTCAGGGTTGAGCTCTATTGATGTCAACTATTCTGCTATCTCTAAGGTGTCCAATAATGGTGGAAAATATGGCCGAAGGAGGTCCACATTAAATACTAGGTGCAATCCAAGGAAGGGGGGAATGTTGAGCTCAAAATAATTGTCACCCATGGCCTTGGTGATGGTGTAAGTTTCATAGTGGAGTGGACGAAGATTCTGATGGAGACATTTAAGGAGAACTTTATCTCCCACTTGAAACTTGTGTGGCACCCAATATTGATCATGGAACTACTTGTACTTGGCATTAGACTTCTATAAAATATCCTATACCTATTGGAGGATGTGTTAAATCCTCTCAATGAACTAGGTAGCTTTGTCGACATTAGTTTGAGCATGCGACAATTCTACCTTGGTGGTTGCAAGGGGTAGTGCAACATCCATGGGACCCAATAGTTGAAATCACAACCCCACATGAAAGGGGTTGTGGCTGGTTGAGATATGTATGGCTCTGTTGTATCTTTTCTAAACATACGGAAGACTCTCATCCCATGTGTGGCGATTCTTGGAATTGTACATGCATAGGATATGCATAATCATATGGTTTACAACCTCAGTTTAGCCATCCTTCTGGGGGTGGAAGGTAGTGGATTTGGTGAGCTTGGTGTCCAATAGTGACTAGAGGCTTAAAAATAATGTGTTGAGGAACCAACTGTCCTGATCTGAGATGATGGTCTGTGGTATCCCAAAATGTACTCATATTCATTCAATGAAGAGCTTGGAAGTGGAATCTGTTGTGATGCTCTTCTTGCAAGTGGTCGAAATATCCATTTTAGAAAAATGATCAACCACCACAAAAACACAGTCATTTCCCCTCTTGGTTGACATAAGGTCCAACATGTAGTCCATAGAGATGGATTCCTAGGGCCTTTTAGGAGTAGGAAGAGGGGTGTACATGCCTTGTTTCTTAATGGTTGGTTTGGAAACGGGATAGGAAGTGAAATACTTGATATACTTACTAACATCCTCTCGAAGTTTTGGCCAATAGGAATGTTGTTGTGGCATTGCCACTATCTTTTCTACATCAAACTCTCCTGCCACCCAACTGCAGTGGGATTCCAAAATCAGCTTCGCTCGCTCGCTTGATGGAATGTAGAGATGGCCCATATGGTACAATATCCCATCTTGAAGATGGAAATTAGTGACAATTGTGTTTGCACCCAACATCTGGTAGGTGGCAACGAAATCAGGATCTCTCTCATATATTTGGGGCCATCCAAAGGTCTCGTGGTAGCAAGAGTTTAACATTGTGGTGAATGCTGCAACTAGAGGGAAGATGAGGCAATCAGTGAGGTAGTTGGTGTTTCCTTTCTTATACTTGATGTTGATATGGAACTACTGCACGTATGTGGACCACTTATGATGGTGGTCATTCTACAATTTTCCTTGTGTCTGCATGAACTACAATGACTTATGATTGGTGTGGATGATTGTCTCCTTCCCGAGAATGTAATTCCTCCATTGGTGGTAGGATTGCACAATGGAGTACATTTATTTTTCATAAGTAGGGTACTTATAGATGACATCTCATCATTTCTCACTATGATAGGCCATGGGGTGTATGTGCTGAGTGAGAACTGTGCCCACAACATAGTCTAAAGTATATGTCTTAATCTCAGAGGGTTGTTGTAGGTCGAGTAATGAGAGCATTGGAGATGAGCACAAGTGTTTCTTAAAATCATCGAACACTTGTTATTGTGACATGCCCCACATGAACATTTCCTTACCACCACTCCTAGTTACTTGGCTGAAGACCCATGCAATATAGTAGAATCCCAACACGAACCTGTGATAGAAATTGGCAAGGCCTAATAAGCTCCAAATCTCAATGAGTGTGGTTCGAGATGGAAAATCATGAATGACCTAGATCTTGGGTGGATCCAAATGCATCCCATTCTCTAAATAATGTAGCCTAGGCATTGGACCCTATCCATGCAGAAGGAACATTTTTTCAAATTTGCATATAACTTGTGTTGTCACAGAGTATGCAAAACTTGTTGAATATGTTGCAAGTGTTCCACCCAATTCTTGTTGTAGATGAGAATGTCATCCATATACACCACCACAAAATAATTGGTGAAAGGATGCAAGATATGTTCCATAATCCTCATGAAACTTTTTGGGGCATTCATCAAACCAAAGGGTATGACCAACCATTCAAAAATACCTTATTTGGACTTGAAGGAAGTGTTCCATACATATGTCTTCTCTATTGGGACCTGATGGTAGATAGACTTCAGATCAATATTACTGAAGTATTTGGCCCCCTTGAGTTGGTCAAGGAGATCGTCAATTCGGGGAATTAGATATTGGTTCCTGACTGTGATTTTATTTAGGGCCCAATAATCGATGCAAAGTCGTCAGGTCCCATATTTATTTTGCACAAGAATGATTGAGCTTCCACACAGTGATGAGATGGGTCAAATGTGATCCTTTTGGAGCAGTTATTGGATCCGATGCTTGATCTCCTCATTTTATAACAAAGAGCGGTGATATACTAGCACATTGGGTAGTGGTGTGTCGGGGGTCAGATTGATTAAATGCTTGACCTGACAGTGCAGAGGTACCCCGATAGGTGAGGAGAAGATGTCTTTGTATTCTTCCATGACCTTAACCACTTGATTATTCTACATGGAGAGATCGACCATGGAGGACATGTATGTGGTTGCAACCTTCCTCTCACTTTGAGAGTGAATCATGAAGAAGAAAAACTTCCCATTCTGAGAGATAACCTTCTTGAATTGCTTGACAGAGATCAAGGAAATGGAAGTAGGTGGGACTACCTCAGGTATCCTGTACAATTTCCTGTCCAAGGTAATAATAACACTATGAGGCCTAGAATCAAATACAACATTATGTTTCTATAAATAAGGTTGGACCAAAGAGCATCACAAACTTCAAGGGGAGAGACATCACACAATACCTCATCTTTGAAGGGCTTGATGTCACAGGACATGTGACACTGTTGGCTGACGTAAAGATCGCTTCCTTGGTGGATCCATCCAATGGTGTATGGATGTGGGTGTGGCATTTTCAATAGGGCCAATTACTTGATGACCTCCTTTGATATGAGGTTCTTATAGCTACCACTATCAACAATGAAGTGCAGAAAAGTACCCTTCACCCACATCTTTGAATAAAAGAGGTGCTCGCCTTCCTCTGGCTCATCAAGTTCATTGGGATAGATCTTGGTGGTAGAAATGGTGGCACTAGGTTCCACATCAATAATCCATCTCCTCTTTTTTATTTCTGACTCAAAGTTGGAACCCACATCTTATTCAGAGGCTTTCACCTCAACCACCAATGATGTCTTTGAGTAGAAATAAGCAATGCTATGCTAGGGGCTATTATGGAAGTTGCACCACTTCCTAGTGTCTTTCTTCGTCTTTCCATTGTCCTTCTTTGTTTTTATCTTAGACTGGTTGTATTGAGTCTGTCCATATTTTTTCTGCCCTTTGTTCTGTAGGTTGGGGCTTCCCTTTCCCTGCTTCTACTGTGATGGGTTCCCAGACCCAAACTGTCGCGTCTTTTGTTTAAGCTTATGGTCGATTTTGACAACATATCAATAGGTCGTGACTAAGGACGAGATGTCCAAAATATCCATTTTTTCTGGATGTAACTATGCATACCACTGCGGTACTTCAAAACCAAATGTCACTCAGAATCTTTGATTCCCATCTTGGTGCACAAGATATGCAATATATTTGTGAACTCTGGCATTTTTTGGTCCCTTTCCTGCCACAATCTCGTCCATCTTGTATATAGGTCACCATAACTTCCAACATGGTAGTATTTTCCTTAATAGCATCCCTAAAGGACTCCCAGGTGAGTGTGACTATAAATAATTAGGTTTTCTTTGTTTCCTTTTGCTCACAGAAAGTCTCCCACCAATATTTGACATGGGAGACGACTTTGAGGAGCACAAATGTAATATTTTCTCTATTAGAAAAGTTATGGAAAGAAAGATACCCTTTTAGCAGGTTCAACCATTTTTCTACAATATCTGCGTCTATATGACCTTCAAATATAGGAATGCCAAATTTTATATGTACCTTGAAGGGGACGGTGCCTCCGCTCAAGGAAGATGCATCTCGTGTTGGTAGTTATCGAAGGATTTGCGCAAAATTATCCATCATCTCGTTCCTCTATTGCGCGAGGGATTCCTTGAGAAATAGTTTGAAAGGATCTCTTATCTCATCGTATTTATTTTCTCCCACCATGGAAGGTCACTAGGGAGTTTGAGAGATCTTGTCCTCAAGAGAAACAAGCTCAATACACAACTCTTTGTACCTTGACCTCATCGGAGACACGCACTAAGAACGATAAGGAGAAGACCGCTCTGATACCACTGATCTGGATTTTATGAGTGGAACGAAATGAATACATATCTATATTATTAACACAAAGATAAAATGAAAAATAATAGAGATATATTAAAACTTGGCTTCTATTCAATAAAGAAATATGTTGAAATTGTAAACTGAAACAAGCTTGCTAGAATGGTGGTGGATTATCTCTTAGAAGAGATGTGACGGTTGTGCTCCAAATGAAGTTTTACATCAAACATGTGATGGTTACACAAGAAGATGAGTACAATGAGGCTCCAAAGGAATTTTTACATCAAAAATGAATTCCAAAACCCTAGGCATCCAAAAACCTAATCCTAGGATATGAAGCACCAAAAGTCATGCGGGCCTCGTTGGGGTAAGTTGGTACATCAACTTCTCGTGGTCATAACTTTTGCATACGATCTATGTTTTAGGCGCATGATAACCCATTGGAAAGGTCTATCCGAGGACTACACATTATGTCTTCACACTGTAACTCTAGCTACAGTGTTACTGTGGTGGGCCCAAAAAACATTGTTTAAGGCTTCAAAATGGCCCCAAAAGTTTAGGACTAGAAAAGCTAGAAAAAAACTGCCAAGATGAAAACTCAAACTTCTAAGATGGCATTTGTATGTGAGGCAGTTGGAATAGGTGGGTGGCCACCGATATCCACCTAGATCATTATGACAACAAGATTTAAAACTTTGTAATTGTAAATCGATGCCTAAGAAACCATTCATGCATGTGTGATAGAATAGAGTACCACGCTGTAATCATGCCATTTTTTTGCAAGCTGTGAAATCAACTTAGTATATTTTCTCTTTAAGGGTTCCCACCTATAGTTATATAATATAATAATAGAATTAATATAGTGCATTTCAATCCTTTGCAGGTAGGATCATTGTTGTGTATTTTTTTGCATCAATGGAGAGGAAAACTATACAATATCAAGAGCCAAAAAATCCTCATGAGGAATCATCGACTGTAAAGTATCATCTTGCATGAAACTTTGATGAAGTGACAGGGGAAAGAAAAATGCAAAAAGACTCATTATATGAAGCCACGAGTTCTTCCAGGAAAATTGTGAACATATCCATGAATGTGAATACTTGGAAGTCACCTCATTTCCAGTTAGTTAGGGATGCAATGGACAGGGAAACAAGAACCTATAATACAGATACAAAGATATTTTATGATCACAAGGAAATGGATATAAATGGAACTTTTCTTGAGAACTTTAACATGCAACTTCAAGTAGAAAGTAATCAGATTGCTCCTGCAATTTATCCTAATGGTATATCAAGTATGGATTATCCCAGCAATGTCAGGAAGGGTACATCTTTAGTCTTTGGTGTTAACACTTCAGTCTTACCTGAAGATGCAGATTCAAGGATGATGTTTTATAATGTTCACTTTGTTAATTGATTATGCTAATCATTTCAGTTTTTTTTGGAGAAGTGGTCAAATTTATTATGCTAATTGATGTTGCAACTGTCCAATTGAAAGGGTCTTTCAACATACATAGAGTTCTCTTGCATAGAAATAGCTAAAATTGCATTGAACTTGAAAAAGACATCATTTATATCACAAATTCTAAAGGTTGTGCAAAACAATGATTCACATATTGAACCTTCTATCATTTCTTGCCCCCCATTACGTCGGCCTCACTCATTTAGTGCCTGGCATTCAACACAAGTTGTATATGTAAGAGTCTTAGCTAGTGCATATATGCACTTTCCTATGGTTTCTTCTTTTATGTGCCCCTCCCATAAATGGATTCCCAAAAGGATAATGAGGTCCAAGGATCGAGTCTCAATGGTAATACCATTTCCTCCGTGCAACCCCAATGACCCTTTCCTCTCCAATTTAGCATTCACACCCTCCATAGTATATTTCCATGATAGAAGCAACCTCCATAATCAAATCACAAATTTATTTCCAAGCAAGATGAAATTTTTGGTGCACCAGGAATATCCTGGATAAGCTATACCCACGTAAGTGATATTGTTCGAACTAGACGACAAGTATGAGGTTATTGAACTTTTAGGATCTGATGGATTTGGATCTGTGTACATGGCTCAGGAAACTTCCAATAATGATATTGTTTCTATCAAGAATATAAATCCTAGGGATGTAAAATATTCTCAACAGATTTGCACAAACTAGAAGTTCATCGTGAAGTGACTCGAATCATTGTCACAGTGAAGGGACTCAGGTGACTGAGCAATATTCAGTTTCATTACAAAACCATGAGAATAAAATTATGTGACTTTAGGCTTGCAAGGATAAAAACACTTTAAATAACAACGTCTATGGTTATTGCGCCATTCAGAGACCCAAAGTTGTTCCTAAAAGATGGTCCTTGACTCTAAAATCGTCAACTAGCCACATGCTTGCAAATGGTTGCAAGGCATTAATAAACTTTTTTTCCTATTATTTTATATACAAATTATAAGTATTAACTATAGGTGGGGCTCCCTAGTTTGAATGGTTTAAAAGAGGTTTTGTCTTATAAATTATAAGTATTAACTATAGGTGAGGCTCCCTAGTTTGGATGGTTTAAAAGATGGTTTAAAAGAGGTTTTGTCTTATAAATTATACGTATTAACTATAGGCGGGGCTCCCTAGTTTGGATGGTTTAAAAGAGGTTTTGTCTTATATTTCCCTGCATGGGACATATTTTTATGCAAAGATCATTGTTTTGTTTCACTATTTAAACGTTGGTATATGTTGAGACTATCATATGAAAAATGGAAAAGCAAAAACTACAAGGATCTACATTGAAAAAGTTGTTTTCACAACAAACCAATGTGAAACCTATTCAAACATTTCACCACATTCTTATATGGTATGTTGGTTTCGGGCCTTGCACATATATTTGAAGGTAATATGATAAGGTCGAATCTATTGTTCGCACAATGCATATGATATATATTGAAAATATTTTGTATGGTCTATTAGTCTTGCTCGTTCTTTTGAGTAGATTGGTTGTTGATTATATGCCATTGTTACATAGTTTCGGGCATGAATGTGGGTTTATTTAAGTGGAGACTTGGTTGTTATTTCAAGGGAATTAAAAGAGATGGTGATGTAGAATGTGAAGCATGTGAAATCTAGCATATTTGGCATGACATGTTACTCTACGATTGGTTGTGAGTGTTAATGTAAATGTGATGTGGAAAAGGTAACTAAATACTGAGGCAACGTGAGCGTCATGCATTGAATGAATGTTTTCATATTTTTCATTGGGTTTACCAACTTCTGCATTCATTATTTTCATTTTTTTGGCCTGTGAATCGAGCTCTTCAAGGATTATTGTTCAACCCTAAAACTCATTTTGTTGAGACACTGAAACTCCTCTGGATTTATGAGAAAGATTCAAGCAAATGGTAGAGGTATTCTTCTAGTAGTTGTTCTCATCAAACACATTTTAAATTTGCAGTTATAATTTAGCCATAGCTTTGTGTGATGATGAATGGTATTGTTTCTTGCCTTTGGTTTGGCCCTGTAACCTCCTTTCCCTTCAGGAAATGATAGCATCAATGTAGTTTCATTGTTTATCTTCTTGTTTCATTTTCCTCAAATGAGATAAAGTTTTGATGGGTCATGATGGTTGCTAAGGTTTTTCCTTTGAAAATATTTGGCTTCGTCTTTGTTCATTTTACTCGGTCTCAGACTATTCCATAACGAGTTATTATATCTCACTCATGATTCACCTCGCCACCCTGTCAGTCGTATGTATATGTAATAATATTGCATTATTTTACCATATGTTTGAATCTATGGGCCATTTCGAACTTCTGTTCAATTTCATTATCACATTTTTCCTTCTAAAGTTTTGGTCTCTAGACAAGGTTATTTTTGTGCAAAATAAAAATATTTGCACAGTTCGGTTTCAAACCCATATATAAAAGGGGTCGAGTCACTCTTCATTGGTAACCCTAGTCTCTGCACTTATTCATATTGGGGAATTATTCAAAGCTTTGATAATTTTAGGCTCTATAACCCTAACATTCTTTGCAATCGAATTTCATGACAAGATATGTATATGAGTGATTTCCAGTTCGATTGCTTGTCAGGGTTAGCATGGAAGGAAAATGAGTACTTTTAGACAACATATGGATAGTTCGTTACATTTGATATGTTTGTATTTTACAAGCTACATATGAATGATGTATTTGCATGGAAGTTGTATTTTTAATTGGCTCTCTCGACATAAGGATGGTTGTTGTTGAAGGCATATATGACACACAAAGTTGTTTTATATATATATGTGTGTGTGTGTGTGTGTGTGTGTGTGTGTTTTGGGTTACACTTGCATATTTTGTTTATACAAGAGTTGTTCATAGGAGTTATAGGACTATAATGATATTTTTGGGTTCAAAAAGGATATATGAATAAATTTGTTCTCTTCATATTTTAATTTCCCAATATACTTGGACCCAGGTTGCACAAAAAAAAATGATTATGATATTAGCATTGATAGTTATAAGATGAAGAGGCTTATTGGTTATTGATTCTAGGTCATTTCATTGATTGGCGACATGTTGAGATGGAAGAACTCACATTTATTTTTGTGCTTGGTATGTCTAATACATTTTTTTTATTGGAAATATTTGAGAGGAAATTATATTTATTATTAAAACAAAATCATTTGGATTCTGAGTAATAAATGACTCTGATTTTAAAATAAATCTATCATTTGTACAAATTATTTATATACTATTCCAATTCCACCCATGTTTTCACTTTCCATAGTCATTCCCTTATTCCCAAATTCATTCATCACTTTCAGAAATCACTTATTCTCCCCCTTATTATATATGAAGTCTTAAAGTTCCTCTATCAGTTAGATATTAAAAGGAAAGGAGGATTTGATGGTTGAAATAGGATGAAATTGTGTTCAAGATGATGTTGTGACATTGTTGAAAGTTCAGTTTCCATCAGGGCCAATTCCCCTCATGTTTTCACTCTTCGTAGTTATTTTGAGCTCCCATTTAACTTTAATTTATATTCACATTTCTTCCCCTTGATACAGCGAGAAATACAAAAGAGATGGGCCGAGTGCTAAAGAAGCTGGGAAAATATCAATTGGGAGATGAGAGACATTGACCTCCCAGAGTTTGGCTTGCCCGAAGAATTTGTCGAATTGCATGACATAATCAAATGACATGTAGAACAGGACTCAGCATGGGGAGTGGAGATCATACAAGTGGCAAGAATGAAACCGGGTCAAATATAGAAGTTGATGGAACATCTGATCAAGGCTCGGGCAGTTCTGCAGCAGTTAAGTGCCATAGTCACCAAATATAGAGAACGGGAAGTAGAAGTGAAGGAAAATCTTGCAGCTCTGATGGATCAGCACAGATTCTCATATGCTAACATATGCGAGGATATCTTCGTCAAGTGGTATGAATATGAGAAGATTCATCCACTCTAGTAGAACCATGATATGATTTCCAAAGAACAAATAGATCAAGCGCCACGTGGCAATATTTTTTTTACTTAACAGAAACTTGTAGCAGCTATATTTAGTTAGTGATTCTTTATAAATAGGGGGATTGACCTTTTAGAAAAGGTCAATGGTTTTGGAAATGGGACCGTCTTTTTGAGACTTGTAAAGAACTATTTATGAACAACCTTAATTGAGAAGTTTTGTTTAGAACCAGAGACAATTTTTTGTTTTTTTTCAAAGGTGTTATGTGATTGGATTGAGGAACTACTTCCAAGTTTTATTCAGTAATTGATGTTGTAACGAGTAATTTTTTTTAATCTATTCATAAGCTATATGTTTCAATATTTTAACAGTTCTTTTGTTCTTAATGATGAAAATAAAACCGTTGTGTTAATGTGTGATTGATGTTAGAGCTAAGGAAACTATTTTTCTTGCACTCATCTTATTGCATGTGTATTTTATTTCAATAATTGTATCTCAATCACTGTTGAAATACTAGTAAGTTAATGTATTATTACTAGACTTCTAATAGGTGTGAATATATTTGCTTGCATGTTTGAGCACGAGGGTTATCCCAGGCTTAGCCTTCTTCAGTAGTTAATAATCCCTTCTATCAGTTGCTTTAATCCAGTACTTCTCATTTTATTAGATTCATCTAATAAAAGAAAAGACAAAAAGAGAATGTTTAATCTGAAGGAGGAACTTTCACAGAAAGATATCTTGTCAATCACTAAGTAAAGCCCATTGATAAATTAGCTAGATCGAAAGATCTAGAGAACCATTCCACCATGAAACGTTGCAGAGTCTAATTGGGCCTCTAAGGCGGGTTTGGTTCCTATTGTTGAGTTAAAGGGATCTCATACCCCTCAACAGGATCTTAAAAAAAAAATGTTTTGATCATGTTAAGATCCTCTTAGCCTACACAAACAAAAGACGTTGTAATTTCAGGCATATGTTGACTTTGATAATTTTAAAAAAATATTAAATTAATATTAAAAATTTCCAAAATATACACACACAACAAAAATAGGTTCTCTACAAGTGTACAAGTTTTTGGAATGAAATTCCATTGTTAAGGTACTCAAAACTTGCACGAATAAAAACATATACCTTATATTATGTTGGAAAAATAAGATACCACTGTTAGAAAAAATCATATTTCACATAGTTATTCACAATGTCTATGAATAAAAGTTGTATATTCAGAAAGCTAATTAAATTTTTTACATTTCATATTCTTACACCATATTCAAATTCATTGTAAAACTACCTTGAATAATCCCTCCAAATTAATAGATTGTTGTTTTTCCAGGTTTGCATTGCCACTAACGTGTCATGAGAGACCATCATTAACTTGCACATACCCTTATATTTTTTAAAAAATAAAATCACTATAATGTTTAATATTGACAAGAAGAGTCCACCCACTCTATATCCATATCAATTTTTTATAATTATCATTTATATCTTTAAATAATTTTTATTTGTACTTACTCATGCCCCTTAAAATGGAAATTTTTTAATTCTACTTGAATAAAGAAGATTCTTAAATTTGCATGTGGATGAATGGAGAAGAATATTTTAATTCGAATCCAACTAAAACCTTATCTACATTCATATCATGTCCTCCTTCATTCATAAGTCAATAGTCCATCGAAATTTCCAATCATGGAGACCCACATTCGTCCACTAATCCATCCTTTGGATGTTGTATACTCATGTTCACTCGAACAAAGCACTCCCTATTTACACTACTTTTAAAATATTTTGTATTATTTAATATTTTTCACTATATAGGAATATAAAATTGATTTATAATGATTTTTCATTGTTTTATTATTAATTTTTAATTTATTAATAATAAAAGGTGTTGGATACATAATTCTTGGGATTGTGTTATTGTAATAATAGTGTAAATATTAAGAGTCCTAGATGATAGGAAGAATCATCAGAAAGACTAACCATAATTTATTTTTGTATTTATTAACCTATCATACTAATGTAAAGAGCATCAAGTGTAGAGTTATGTGTTCTACCAATCCATGGCCTGACAGTGGTATCAGAGAAAACACGATTAACTCCATGAGTGTTTCTCCTCCCATGCAAAAAAAAATTCCTTTCCCATCTATACCATCTATTCCTTTTTTTATTCTCTCTGCCATTTCTCTGTGAGTAAACCCTATTCTCTAGTTTCCCTGGGGTTAGGTTTCACTGGAAAAATGTCCAACCTCCTCGACCTCCTGCAACTACTCTTCACACGGGCTATGAGTGTATTGTTCACTAGCTAAGTCTGGGCTGCATACTTCTATCTAGGTATCCCTTCACCAACTAATTTGCATGCTTCACTAAAACCCTGAATGCAACACCCCTCGTCCACTTAAAATCGACACACGGGATACATTCATATCTCCCAATCAACTCACAAGCTACATCCATATCTCACACATTGTTGCAAACTCCATTCGACCCTAACTCTCATCACCATACATTGTTGTATGCCTTGAAATTCGACTCCTCCTCCCAAATATTCTTCACTCCCTCAACCAATTCCAACTAACCGAAAACTTCTTCGATCCGTGATGACCAGCTACTAGAATTCACCCAATTGTACTTTACACTAACCCATACGAATTCTTCCAAAACGTTCGATAGAATGAATTAAGTGTCTTTCTCGAGTGGCGTAGAGGCATCTTTTGTTGATGTATCCATGGGGGATGTGGATCTCGATGTCGACCTAGTGTAGCCAAAGAAGAGAATGTTCAAGAATTTCTATGACATGAGTGTTGATTTGGATGCCCTTTTGGACATAACCGCTAAAGATATTGTCAAGCTTCTCCATGCTCGAAGAAGGTTTCAAAAAAGACATAAACTGAATCAACACAAAGCACAGAGGGTCTCCATGGCGATCAAGGTCGGGTCATATGCAGATGATCTTGTTCAAACTTTGAAAATTATTGCATCTTCTAGTCATGGTATTATTGTCATAGATGAGTTCAATGCCACTTGTGGGAAGAGGCTTGCTTTGATGTCGAGATTTATTATGGATTACCTTCTAGATCTAGAGAAGATGGTGTGGGAATGCATAAATTCACAACGTCTAGAGTAGCGTCCAGACTTCATGAGGCTTGCAATGGATAATCAAAAGCTTGGTGCAACACATGTTTATCAAAGAGAGGTATTTGTTGGTATCCACTAGGAGTTGCAGAGAATGCATGCTCAAATGGCAGCTATTCAGAGTGACAAAGTGATCCAAGTGGATCCAAAACCGCTTGAAAATACTCAAATGCAGAAAAGGAAGATCTAGGAATGACTCAGAAGTCTTAGAAGGGTCCCTCGGCTTAGAAAATGCTCAAAAATCAAAGTTCTCATAATTGGATGAAACCAACACCATTGTGTCTGGCTCGTTCTTCCGATTTCGGCCATATATTTACTTTCTCAAACGGAGCTCGTATGAAGAAGTTATGACACTGAAGTTTTTCGAAAACAGCGATAAAAAGTCAAACAATCAACAGGCCGTACTGATGATGTCAGCAGTACGGATGATGACATCAGCATGACACGTGTCACCTTCTAGAAGCCCAGCAGTTTGGCGGATTTCTGTCAAATCTGGCGGTTACCGCCAAATCTGGAGGAGGTTCGCTAAATTTGGTGAAATGGTTAGCGGCTCTTCTTATTTAACTGGGCACGAAAAATGAGGCAGGGGGGAGTAGGCAAAGACTACATTGGAATCCGTGCCAGGAGGTGTCCCAGGCAACCTGCTCAGAAATAGATCAAGTTTATACTCAAAAGTTGCAGAATTTCGAGGGGATTCCGAATATGCTCTTTATTTCTTCATCAGAGTAGTCAAAAAAAAAAGTGTCTCCAGAAGAGGAGTGGCACGATTTTTGAGACTATATAGATCTGACAGGGAGAGGCTGCATTGGAATTCGTGCCAGGAGGTGTTTCAAGTGACCTACTCAGAAATAGATCGACTTTATACTCAAAAGTTGAAGAATTTCGAGAGGATTCTGAATATGCTCTCTGTTTCTTCATCAGAGTAGTCGAACAGAAAATTACCTCCAGAAGAGGAGTTGGCACGCTTTTCGAGACTGTACCGATCTGACAGGAAGATGTTGCATTGGAATTTGTGCCAGGAGGTGTCCCAGGCGACCTGCTCAGAAATAGATTGACTTTATACTCAAAAGTTGCATAATTTTGAGGGGATTCCGAATATGCTATATGTTTCTTCATCATTGTAGGCGAACATAAAAGTGTCTCCAGAGCCCATTTGAGGGAGCCAAACATACTTGAGTTTACAGTCAAAAGTTGCAGAATGACGTTTTCCAGCCACCTATGATGTCTGTTTTTGCCAAGAATTGCATATCTGAAAGTTGGCTTTTGGGAGCTCTTATGTAAGCCTTTCTTTGTAATTTTTAAGCATTTGAGATTAATTAAAGAGCGGTCTCACTGTTGGAATGGACCTAGAGACGTAGCCAGGAAGTCTGGTGAACTCCGTTACCAATTCTTGTTCATAGATGGTTTGCTTACATGTTTATGTGCTCATGTGCTTGATGGATGTTCTTTAATTTTGCATTTCAAAGATAGTTAACATGCAAATAATGGTTAAAAGATCTTGAATTTTAGATCAAGTTAAATTTTCAGATCACAAAGAGAAACAATAGAGAGGCTTAATTAAAACAAAAACAAGGATGGAATTTGAACTTCATTGTTGAGAATCTGAAAGGCCAACTTCCAAATACTCCCTCAACATTGGCTTCTTCATTTGGAACCTCTTTGACATTATCCCTTGGTGCACCTTCGACATGTCCATCTATTTTAGAACCAAGGAAAGGTAATTCACTTGCTCACTATGTTGTTTCCCATTGCAATATCGGAGTAACTGAAGATCTGATTAACATTTCATTTGCTTCTTGGGGAGATGCATGGCTTCTTGACATAAGTGTGACCTCTCACATGACATTTTGAAGAGACTTCTTCGATGAAAATGTAGATAGCATAGTTTACTTTGCAGATAAATCCAATGTCAAACCTTCGGGAATGGGCACCATCAGGCTTAAGTTTCCTTGTCTCTCGGATTTTCTTCTACACAATCCCTAAGCTGCAAAGAAGCTTGTGCTCCCTTGTGCACATCAAACAGCAATGCCACTTTGTTCATATGTTCGATGGAAAAGTTGATATAAGGAAGGATTCTGACAACATGGTTGTCATAACTGAAATATAAGATGGAAGATCATTGAAGATGAATGGGACACATACACACATTGTTGCATACCTCTCTCATTATGACTCATATTTAATTTCATCTAGTCTTTTTTGGCATGCTAGATTTGGCCATATTAATTATGAAAGTCTTCATTAGTTAAGAAAGAAGGGTGTTTTTGGTTTTCCTACTATTCTTAGGAAATTGAAGCATTGTGATGTTTTCATCCTTAGAAAACACAACAAACAACCCTTTCATTATTTTACTTCCAGAGCATGTAGAAAAATTGCACTGATTCATTCTAATTTATGCGGCCCTATGCATGTTCCTTCTGCAAATGGAAACAAATATATCATGAATTTTATTGATGATTACACCAGAATGTGTTGGGTGTGCTTGTTGAAAGATAAATCACAATATTTTGAAACATTTAAAAAATTTCATGTATGGATTCAAAATGAAGCTCGGTACCATATTAGCTCTCTTCGCACTGATAATGGAAGATAATATACATCCAATGAATTTTAAAGATACCTTCTTCAACATGGGATTAGACATCAAACCAAAGTTCCATACAATCCCCAACAGAGCGGTGTGGTTCAACGAATGAACAAGACACTCCTAAATATGGTTTGTTCCACGATGTTTTTCAAGAATGTTAAATTGATGTTTTGGGCCGATGTAGTTCTATGTGCATTTTATGTCAAAAACAAGTGTCCATATCATTCTCTTAAACAAGACTATGTATGAAATGTGGTATGGCCACATTCCTTCGATAAGGCATCTCAGGGTCTTTGGTTCCACCTGTTATGCCTTGATTTCTAAGAAGAAAATAAACAATATTGATGCAAGGAGTCAGAAGTGCATCTTCTTGGGGTACTCAAATACCACGAAAGTGTATTATATTTACGATGAGAAAAACAATAAATTTATCCTTTCCAGAGATGTGATCGTTCTTGAATCCACCAAGAAAGATGAAATTGTTTAGAGGTATCTTGATCATCTGGACATATTCACTCGTGTAAATACATATCATGAATTTTATGATGAGATTCTACATCTTTAAGGGGATATCCCTATCATGGGTCAATATCTAGAATCTTATTTTGTAGCGCCATATCCCCCACATGAATAATTTCCTACCACTTCATAAAAACCTAAATTTCTATTGGATGATGTGATCAAGAAGATTGAAAAGTTGAGGCTTGATGAGAACTCAACACTATCTCAATCAGCTGAGAAACCTAGACCATCTCATAAAGGCCCACGAAAATGGCTCACAAAAACACTTGAAAGTGTTCATCCTGATGAGGTAGACAAGACAAGAACCAAATTATCCTCAAAACAAGATGGAGGTAATGTAGATAATTCAAACTCACAAGATGTATATCACATGGATGTTTCATATGATTGTGAGATGAATTTATCTACTAATCTTGAACCGAATTCCTTTAAAGAAGGTGTTTCTCATGATGAATGGAAAGAAGCTATGCAAAAGGAATATGATGCTCTTATCAAGAATGGGACATGGAAGTTGGTGGAGCCTCCATTTGGAACCAAACCAATCGACTGCAAGTGGGTATTCAAGAACAAGTACATATCATATGGCTCACTTGAAAAGCACAAAGTAAGGCTTGTGGAAAAAGGATTTTCACAAGAAGAAGGTGTTGATTATGAGGAGAATTTTCCCCCCCAACAAAATGGGCTACCATCCACACTCTATTTTCCATGGAAGCGCAAAATGGATGGAAAATTCATCAGATGAATGTGAAGACTTCTTTCTTGAATTGAAAGAGAATGTGTCCATGTCTCAAACTGAAGGATTTTTTGTGAAGGGACAAGAACCTAAGGAATGAAAGCTCATAAAATCCTTATATAGCTTGAAACAAGCACTGCAAGCATGGTATGAAAATTTAACTAAGCATCTTCTGAAATTGAATTTCAAGCATTTCAATCTTGAGAATGCAACTTTGTTTGTCAATAAAGTTGGAAAAATTGTTGTATATATTGTCGTATATGTAGATGATATGTTGATAATAGTGAACAATCAGAGCTACATTGCATCCATAAATAAAGAGTTGAAGAAAGGCTTCGATATGACAAATTTGGGACATCTTCACTACTATTTGGGCATTGAAGTGATTCAAAATCCAAAGTACATATTTATCTCCCATAAGAAGTACATTGGATAAATGATGAACAAGTTTGGCATGGCTAAGTGCAATCTTGTTTCTACTCCAATGGAACATAATTTAAAATTCACATCAAAATAAGGGAATGAATTCAAGGGTGAAACCAAGTATAGACAGCTTGTGGGATGTCTTATCTATCTTACTACCACCAAACAAGACATTTAATTTGTTGATGGGATTATTTCCAGGTTCATGTGAAAGCCTTCTGAAGGACATTGGTCTGCTACAAAAAGAGTTCTAAAATACTTGAAAGGAACTCAAGATTTTGGACTCGGGTACTCTAAGGTGGATGACTTCAACCTGATTGGATATTTTGATTCAGACTTTGTTGGGGATAAGAAAATTGGAGTATTAACTTCAGGCTATCTCATGAGTCTTGGATCAACAGTTGTCTCATGGAGATCACGCAAACAAACGGTGTCAGTAGATTCCACAACAGAGACAAAATATGTGGTAGCTACAGAAGCAACAAAGGAGATTGTGTGGCTTAGGAAAATACTTAAAGATTTTCAAGAGAAACATGTGAACTCTACTCCTCTTCTATTTGACAATACTTCTGCAATCAATTTGGCCAAGAATCTTATATTCCATGATCAAACAAAGAACGTCAACACAAAGTATCACCCAATTCGATATCATGTAGAGGCCAAGACTGTTCACTTGAGACATTGTTCCACAAATGAGGAAGAGGTGAAGTGGTGAAATGATTCATATGTGGAAAGGTTGGAAACAAGTCTTATGAATGTCCAGATAAGAAGAAAGAAGGAGGTGAGATTCACATTGCCGAAGCACAAAGAAGGAATGTTGAGGCAGAAGATGTTGAAGGCGGAAGATCACTGATGATGCGAAAAGTTCTCTTAACGCCGGAAAAGGAGGTGGAGAGTTCGGTCCAAAGGAACAGACTTTTTCAGACCGCTTGCAAGACCAAAGACTGGGCGTGCAAAGTCATCGTGGACAGTGGTAACACAGATAATCTTGTTTCTACAGAGATGGTAGAAAAGCTGGAGTTGGAGACTATTGAACATCCGAGCTCATACAGAGTCTCATGGCTACAAAAAGGATATCAGGTAAATGTCACTAAACAATGTTTAGTTGAGTTTAAAATAGGAGGGTATAAAGATGAAATACTCTGTGATATTATTCCCATGGATGTTTGTCATCTATTGTTGGGTAGACCATGGAAATATGACAGAAATGTGATTCATGATGGGAGGAAGAACACATATACCCTAGAGAAAAATGGGAGAACTCACATGTTGTTGTCGATTAAGGAAAAGGAGGTGAAACCTAAAATAAGAAACACTGTACTTCTCATGAGTGGGAAGGAACTTCTTATAAATCTTAAGAAGAAGGAGGAACCACAATTCATTGTGGTCAGGAAGCCTAAAATTGTTTTAACCAGTACAAGGGTAGATGATTTACAAGAAGAGGTTCAGGAACTATTGGAAGAATTTACTGACATAGTAGTGGACGAACTACCTTGTTCGTTGCCACCGATCAAAAGTGTGAGTCATCATATTGATCTCATACTTGGAGCTAGTTTACCAAGTAAAGCAGCGTACAGATTAACACCACAGGAGAATGAAGAAGTCAAAAGACAGGTCCAGGATTTAATGGACAAAGGGTTGGTTAGAGAAAGCTTGATTCTGTGTGTTGTTCCGACAGTGCTCAGTCCGAAGAAATACAGAGGCTGGAGGATGTGTACTGACTCAAGAGAAATCAACAAGATAACCATCAGGTACAGATTTCCATTGCCAAGGATGGATGATTTGATGGATTGCTTGAGTGGGGCCAAATTTGTTTCAAAAATTGATTTGAAAAGTGGATATCATCAGATTCGTATGAGAGAAGGAGACGAATGGAAGTCAACCTTCAAAAACAATGAGGGGTTATATGAATGGCTTGTTATGTCGTTTGGTCTAACAAACGCGCCGAGCACTTTCATGAGATTGATGAACGAAGTCCTGAAGGATTTCATCTGAAAATTTGTCATTGTGTATCTTGATGACATACTGATTTTTAGTAAAACAGAGGCAGAGCATCTGAAACACTTGGCTACAGTCATGAAGAGGCTACAAAAAGAGAAGTTGCTGATAAATATGAAGAAATCCTCATTCATGAAGACATAGCTCATTTATTTGGGTTTTGTTATTTCTGCAGATAAGTTGAGGATGGATCCAGATAAGGTGGAGGTAATTAAGAATTGGCCATCGCCAAAGAATATCTTTGAATTTCAAAGTTTTCATGGATTGGCTAGCTTCTACCGGAAGTTCATCAGGAATTTTAGTGGAATTAGTGCACCGATGATGGACACAGTGAAGAATAGACACAAGTCTTTTCATTGGACAAAAGAGGCTGAGAAAAGATTCAATTTGTTGAAGAACAAAATCACAGAACAACCAATTCTGGTGTTGTCGGATTTTAAAAAGACATTTCAAGTAAAATGTGATGCAAGTGGATTTGCAATAGGGGCAGTCTTGAGCCAAGAAGACAGGCCGATAGCATACTTCAGCGAGAAGCTGAATGAATCAAAAGTGAAATACTCCATGTATGACAAGGAGTTCTATGTTATTATTCAGGCATTGAAGAAGTGGAGACACTATTTGATTCCTAAGGAGTTTGTATTATACAGTGACAATCATGCTTTGCAATTTGTAACTCAACAGGAGAAGTTGAATCAAAGACATGCAAAATGGGTTGAATATATGCAGAACTTTACTTTTGTAAGTAAGCATATTTATGGAACTGCTAACAAGGTTGTTGATGCTTTGAGCAGGAAATGTTTTCTATTGAAAGAGTTCAGAGTCAAAACACTGGGTTTTGATGATATCAGGAACATGTACAGAGATGATCCAGATTTTAAAGAAGTGTATGAGGCGACTGAGAATCCAATTCTCAGGGACAGAAGTCAATGGATAGAATACATGATCCAGGAAGGATTACTATTTAAAGGTAATCAACTTTGTATTCCAAAATTCTCCATGAGGGAGAATTTGCTGAAGGAGAAACACAATGGAGGATTGGTCGGACATTTCGGTCATGACAAGATGTTCTCAAAGTTAAATGAGTCATATTATTGGCCAGGAATGAAAGAATACGTCAAAAGATTCGTGGACATATGTAGAATTTGTCAGCATTCAAAAGGAAAGAGACAAAATGCAGGCTTTTATCAACCGTTACCCATACCTGATAGGCCGTGGGATGTAGTCAGCATGGACTTCATATTGGGGTTGCCGAGAACACAAAGAGGGTTCGACTCGATCTTTGTAGTGGTGGACCGATTTTCTAAGATGGCACACTTCATACCGTGTTAGAAAACCAGTGACGCAACTCACATTGCAAATCTGTTTTTCAAAGAAGTCATTCGACTTCACGACTTACCAAGGAGCATAGTTTCGGATCGAGACACCAAGTTCATGGGACACTTCTGGAGAACCTTATGGAAAAATCTAGGAACTAACTTGTCGTTTAGTTCATCTTATCATCCTACGGATGGACAGACAGAAGTTGTGAACAAAAGTTTGGGAGACTTGTTGAGGAGCTTGGTGATAGAACACCACAGTCAGTGGGACAACATTCTTCCACAGATGAAATTTGCATATAATGAATCAATCAACAGAAGCACGGGGCGGATTCCATTCCAGATTTTTTATGAGATGCAACCAAGAGGAGTTGTGGAATTGAGAGATTCATAACATAATGCAACTAGGAGTGCTAGTGCAGAGGATTTCGCAGAAGCGATGAAGGAACTTCACAGCCAGGTGAAGGAGCGATTGCAGAACTCGAGCCAAGAGTATAAGAACAGAGCAGATCAACATAGGAGACAACTTCAATTTGAGGTTGGTGATTTGATTCTGGCACATCTGAGAAAGGAAAGGTTCCCGAAGGGGACATATAACAAACTAAAGATGAAGAAGATCAGACCATGTAAGGTCTTGAAGAAATTTGGGGAAAATGCTTATGAGATTGAATTACCCGATGGGATCGGAATTTCTCTGATATTCAATGTCTCATATTTGTACCCATACAAACCTGGAGTAGACAGTGAACAACCAGAGGTTCAGTGGACAAAATAGATGCCATTTGTAGAGAAACCACAAATGGAAGGCATATTGGACAAAAGAGTTAGTAAGAGGACTAGGCGAAAGGAATATTTTGAATACTTGGTCAAGTGGAAGGGACATCTAGTTGAAGATGCCAGCTGGGAGAATGAAACAGAGATCCAAAAGCATGGACAGACCGTGCAAGATCTCATGGACAGGATCCCATGAAAATTTTCAAGCGAGGGAGTATGATGCAAGAGCATCGCCAACAACAAGCGAGCGGAGGACAAACGCCAACGCATTTTGGCACATGATGAATTGTTTGAAATGTTTTGAAGTTGGATACGCCAAACTTAAATGAGATAATTAAGAAAGGGTGTACTTGTAGATTGTAATCAGACCTTGAGTGTCCTGCTCTCGTCTGAAGGATTAAGAGGCATTTATGCTAGTAAATGTAAGTAGGTAGCTTTAAATTCTTAGATTAGACAGTTTTAGGAGCCGGAGGGAAAACGGATATAGACACCCTCACTTGTATCATTGTAACATTAGAATTAAAAAAGAGCATAGAGAACAGAGAGAAGAAGAAGTAGAGAGTTGTGGAGAAGAACCCATGTACAGAAGTTTTGAGATTAATATATGAAGCTTTGATTCAGACTCATGGTGTTCAAATACTTTCTGTGTATGCATGATTGAATGTTATGCTCATAATTGTTTTACTCTTTCTGTTATACATTTTCTTTTATGCCATGTATGTATGATTTCATGTTAAGCATTCAAAGTCTGTGAGAGTAAAGAATGAGTTTCAATTGTTTATCTGTCTGAGCAAGAGTTTTCCTGCAAGGACTGCAGTGAAATTGTCCGCAAGGTGTGCGTTGACAGAAGTCATAGTTCGTCTCTGCAAGCTCAGGAGGGATAACATTGTTCTCATTCTCGCAGAAGTGAAAGTTAAGCACAGGAGCCGTGCAAGGAGTGCGCAGGCCGAGTGAAGTCTCAGAGTTACAACTTGAGCGAAATTGTTGAAGGACTATTGTTGCAAGGGGTGCGCAGAGTCGAAGAGGTTCAAATACTTGGAAGTATTTGAAGAATTGCAGTAGGGAGTGCGCACAGGAGTCTTTTTGAAGACTCGAGTTGTGGAGAAATCTCAGAAGGGATAGAGTCTTCAAATTTGTCGAAGAGAAGCTCAAGAGGGCTAGTGCCTTGAAGTGTTGTAAGAAGGCGCAGCGACATTGTTTTGCAGGTGGATAAGTTTTGTGAAAGAACACTTTGTTCGTTTCGCAGGAATCGTCAAGGAGGAATTGGATGGTCGAAATTCTCCATGGAGAATTCACGAAGTCCCGAGAGCCATCAGATCTTGCAGAAGAGCAAGGAGAGTTACAGCGAGTGTTTTTCTAAGTGCAAGCTCGGGAGAAATCAGGCCGTAGGATCTGAGCCAACAAGGGTCGTTGGATCACTCGTGTAATCTCATTTCATGGATTCACGAGTTAAAGGTTTAAAACCTTTGCATCAAGATTCGCGAGGCCGCGAAAGGTGAAGTCCCGAAATAGTGAGAGAATCTGATCCGTTCATTTGAAGGAGGACACGTGTCGCGAGATCCTCTCTATCGGGGATTCGGACATCAGGGTTCAGAGAAGGAAGTCCTTCGACTTTGCGAGTGGTGAAGTCACGAGAGAATCGCAGCCATCCATCTGAGGAGGACAGGTGGCGGAAATCGCGGAGTCGGCGAAGTGCCGAAGAGATCTAGGATTCGGGTCTCGCGAACTCAGAAGTTCGCAGGGTGAGAGCCCAAGAGTTGGGTGCTCCAAGTCGCGAAGTCGTGAAGTCGCGAGGAGTGAGGATAGCCATTGGATCCAGGTCACGGGAGGACCGTTGGATCAGGAACCCCATCGCCTATCACGCATTCGGGGATTCAGAGGTTGAGAGGAGTCACTTTCAACATCAGAAGTCGCGAAGTGCCGAGAGAGGAGGCTCGTGTGGACACGTGGCAGATCCATAAGGCGGGGCCTGCATGATAGATAGGCAGACATGCGTTGCCTAGAGAAGGGATTCAACACTCGTTGACCTCTCGCGTCTCGGGGATTCGTGAGATAAGGGAATGAGAGTTGAACCCTTAGACTTGTGAAGTCGCGAGTAGCGAGAACGCGAGGAGAAAAGTCAACATCACTTCTCGAGGTTTCATGAAAGGAAGATGCCAAGGTTGGACACCACAACTTGTGAAGTGGCGAGTAGCGAGAGGATCTAGCGTTAATCATAACCGGTGGTCATGCGTGGAGGGAACTGACAAGAGAAGGAGCTACAATCATTTCATGATCTCGGTATCGCGAGATTGGAAAAGAAGAGTCGGGAGCCTCGACTCACGAACTCGCGAGTTGCGAGTTGCGACAAGCACCTTTGGAATTGGGCCTTGGTCATAGCTCTGTGGTCGCACGGAGAAGTGGAGCTTGCGCCTAGTGCTATTCGCACAGGGAAGCTACTAAAAAGGACATGTGGATCGATAAATTGTGATTCCAGCAGGGAATCTAAAGAGTCGATTCGGCTCTGGGGAGATAAAGAACAATCTTGTGAGCGGATCTCGGCCCGAGGGCCGATAGGTCTGCGTCAAAGAGAGATAAAAACAATTTAAAAATAGTTTGTATTTTTAGAGATTTTATCCTTTTCAGCATTAAACAGATCTAAAATTAGATTAATATAAATTGGTTTTTTTAATTTTTATGCATCTGACCATTTTATATATACTTTTTTATTAAAGATATTCCACTAATTTAAATGTTAATATTTTCATTTTTAATTATAAATATTTTATTTTATTTATAATTTTCCAATATATGTTACATTAGCATTACACTATGTTACACATGTCCCTAGTATTGTGTTATTTTTTAGCAATCCCTCTTTCTCTTCAAGTACAAGTTTCCCAATGTAGATGTTGGACTACAACATTCAACTTATTCTTTTAGTTATACATGTGTTGTACCTTGAACATGAGGTCAACCTTGCTTCACCAAGTATCTACTTCCACTTCACCAATAAAGTTGTATTGCGGGATCTTCATCTAGAGCTTGTAAGTGGACCTCAAATGGTTCCATAGCAACAATGGTAGTGACCTCAAAGAGGTGTTACTCTTCATTCCTCAAGGGTTTAGCTTGTCCTCTTCATCTTGAAATATTAGGTTATGATATGAAGTTTTAGGTTGTATGGTTCCCTTTCCCTACATCCACTACCACATTTCAACTATGAAGTTCATGAAAGCTTCATCTATCTCCTTCTTAGTCACATAAGCTTGGGATTTCGTCCTCAACATTTTTAATTTTCTTTTTGTTATAAAAAAATGAGAATGAAACACAATGAGAAAAAATCCATTGATCTCTAATACCAATTTGTAGAGATAATGTAACCAAATGCATTCCTTATTGCAACAAAAATGAAAAAAATAATAATAATAACATAAAGTAAGAACGAAGTAATAGGGTAGCACATTTGAGTAGTAGAGGAACATATCTACCAAAAACACTAGAAACTAGTTGATTTTTATTGATAAAATGGTAGATACATATGAGAAAAAACTATATATATCCATATACAATAAAAAACCCTAACTAAAGGCATAAGATACTAAATAAGTCATTAGATCATTACTATATCAAAGTGGGATTTTTTTAACACAATTGAAAAAACATGAACTTATAAACAAAATGGCTCATGTACATAAATACAACATAATACCTAATATGGATGTTGTGGTTAGGTACACAACACCACTAATAGTGTTATCCCCATTTTGTGGGATAACTAAGGAGATCATGTCTCGAGACCCTTTGGTTGTAGATATGGAGTACCAGGAGACTACATGACCAACAATGTCCATTTTCACATATGGAAGCCCACTCTATCACAACATTATTATTCATTGTCAGTGCATCCACCACATCAGCTAGCTTCTGGAAGGAAGATGGGTCTTTCTCCATGCAGTACAAGTCAAGTATTATGGCAGGTAATCACCCTAATATTTAAGGCATTTGAACATGTTGTATTTAAGTTGCTTTTGATTATAGGACGCCTTCTTGGAAACTATTCCTTAGACCTTGTTTCACCTTGGTGAGTGTCGTATATTTCCTAGTAAGTGGCCAACCTTTGGGAAATTTTTGTGACTAGGGGTCCATTAAGGGGTTATCATACCATTCCCGACCAAACTTACCACTTTTTGCTCATTACACTCCCATCGTATTGTCATCTTCTATGCCCTTTGACTTTAGTGACCCAAGAAGGAAATGTACCTAATTTCATGGGAAGAGAGGGATGAAGGCCTAGAGGGATTGTTGTTGGCTAAAAATATAAAATCCTAGATATAGACCTTCCAGATGCTTCACCAGGGATCCCGAAGAAAGAAATGAAATGCTTCTCTATAAGAAAAGGGGGACCTAGAAATAAATGATAATGAATGCTTAAGGGGTTAGTTGGAGGATGGTAGGTCTCATCACGAGTTGACCTATTGTGACATTATCATCATCTGGTCACCAAGCTAGGGTAGTGGCTCTTAGTTACACAACTGAGACAAAGGGGGTCTCATCACGAGCCAACCTTTTAGTTTACACGAGGTATTTGTGAATGACATTGTCATTATCTGGACACCACACCAGGACATTGGCCTTCAACTGGTTCCTTAAAACATGAAAGAAGTAAAGAATGAAAAGAAGATGGGCTTGGAAAAATTGCATCACAAACGAAGGTGCCACACACCCTCTACAAAGACACCCATAAATGAGATAATATAAGCCCTTGTATGTCATGAAACTCATTGACCTATGAAGTCTAAACCCCTTCAACCTCATCATCCATTACATGACCTTGAAAGGCCATCCTTGGGAGCATCCCCCACTTGAGGGCTTTGGTCTACCCAATAAGACTTCTATGACACCCCTCCCATACTCAAACTTGGTCAATTGTATAGGGTTTTTGAGCATTTTTTTAATTTGATGAGGTAGTTTTGATGCACATGTTTAGGTTCCTTTCTTATTATATGTGGTTTACACTTGTCATGATATATTTGACTTGATATATTTGGAGGGTGTACCATTTTGTTTTGCAGGACCTTATTGGTGGACACTTTTGGAGGAACGGTCCTAGCTTGGGCTTCCATGGGGCTTGAATCCCACAGGTTGGATGTCACGGGCCCACTTGCCAAATCACAATGACTTTCCTTTGGAGGCCTAGAATACATATTGGACGACCTCACCATGCCCTCACAAGCCAAACGTTTTTCTTTGGAGTCCTAAAACATCACCTTAAGGGGCTTGATGTCATGCTCGAGGGGCTTGAGGTGGTTATGAGGACACATGGCACGTTTCGGAAGAAGGAAGTCTTGGGAAAAGATGAAAAAGGAAAGGATCGAGGACACATGGATTTTGGAAGCCTTAACCACCCTTCTCCAAGGCCATCAACTTAGCACAAGTGTCAAAACGTCCCCTAAAGGGGTGACGTCATCTTGTTTTAGGGTTTTCCTTATGAAAATTTAAAATTTAGTTGAATTGTTTATTATTGTTTGTGTAAAGGGGAAAGATTAGGGTTGTTTACCCCTATCTTGTGGTTTACCCTAAAATTATGTGGAAAAACATGCTTGAGAACATTTTGTATAAATAGAGATGAACTCTATTTCATTGGAACATAACTCTCCTCTTGTGAGAGGATACTTGGATGAAATTTGCACCCTATTTGGGAATTTCTCATTGTCTCTTGGTTGCTACTCTCTTGTAATGGTTTTACTTTGGCTATTAGATGGATGGATGATGCGTTATCTCCAGTGGAGGATTATTTCTTGCTTTATGGTGAATTTTCTTGGTTAAAAAGAGGTTTATCTCGTTAATGCTTGGACTAGGTAAGGCAATCTTTGTTTCTATTGCTTATTTTCTTGGTTTCAAGGTTAATTTGCTTAAGATTTTGGGGAGTGTATGTGCATACAACCCCACTAAGTCCGTTGTATTTTTCTTGAAATACTTTGTTGCATAAGGAAATACTAGGAGTAAAAGGGTTTACACCCTCCTAGGGTTTTTCCTAGTTATCTTAGATTTCCTTGGGGAGTAAAAGGGCTTACACCCCCAAGGAAGTAGCTCACCTAGCTCTTTAATTTTGAGACTCCATAACCCAATAGTTAAAGGCACTAATATTCTTTTCATTGGAGAAATAAAATCATTGCATTGGTATACATGAAAACACGATATTTTGAGATTGTCTAAATTGGAATCTATTCTATGTGCTCTAAGCTTGCTAAGGCCACAAGGGTGTTTTGATTGGTCAAGGGTATATTATTGTTGTTATAAATTTTATGCTACAGCCATTAGGGCTACATAAAACGCATTTAACTCCTTTCTCTTACTCACTATTCATCCATCAAAAAATTGCTAAGAAGTTGCCATATTAATCTACTAATCATTATGCATCTTTTGGGTGGTTTACTTGTAATTTTTGGTGGTTGAATCTTGCTTCTATAGCAATTGTTTTCTACAACCATAAGGCTGCTACAATAATTCTCTGAAAACACTATCTAGCAGCCCTCTTTTACCATCAAAGTTTGTGCTTGAATATTGGAAAGTTATCTATTGGTTTAGTGCTTCATTGTCCAATAATTATTTGACAATTTTGATGGTTAGTTCTGTAGTAACTAGATATTGTTCTTGTTGATATATATTTATGTTTATTTCTGCAATTTGGGACATCAAGCTTAACTTTCTTCTCCACTTAACATACTATATGAAAACTTTGTTTTTCTTGTGTCTTGGGAAGGTACTATCTCTTTGCAGGTCGCTCAAGGCTTTGGCAACCTCAAACAACCCTCAAGACTCATTACCAAGCTCCATTTTACATCTAACAACCTCACCTATAGGGGATTGCATTCATACATCACATTTTTTGTCTCAATCCCCCCTAGGGTCACTGGTATTCCCTCCTTGAGGTGACCATCTCACCTCTAAAGTGACAAGAACACCTGCCTAAGGTGAAAGTGGGCAGGTGTTCTCTTAGTTGTCATCATTTGGTTGTTAGGTCAGGATTTTCCCAACCTACAACTTGTGCGATAACAAATAGTAATAGGGATGTTGTTATTATGTATGCCACATCATTTCTTTTAATAGTAATAGTTATTTTTTTCTATTAAAAATGATGTCATTGTTGGAATACTGAGAGCAGAGAGGGGGGTTGAATCAGTATGAGCACTTTTTACCACTTTTAACCACAATATATAATATTTAACTTTATCAGTAGTATATCATCAATGTATCAATATATCATGAGCATATAAAAATAAACAGCATCACATCAAATACACAGTACACCAAAATTTATGTGGAAATCCAAATGGGAGAAAACCATAGAATGTTTTCTTATATATCAAAGAATACATTCATTGGAAGCACCAACTTCCCAATTCTCCAGCTGCAACTGGAAGGAGGCTATGACCCCCTATTTACAAGCTCCAACTTGAAAGAAGCTACAACTCCATGAATTATTTGGATCCAACTCGAAGGAGTCTACAACCCCCTGATTCTCAAGCTCCAACTTGAAGGAAGCTCAAACTCTCTGAGTTCTCCAGCACCAATCAAAAGGAGGCTACAACCCCGTTTCCTTGCCCCGTCCTGCCACCATGAAATATAAGTGTAGATCAATTTTCACTACCACAATCACTACCAATTCCACTTCTATTTTCGTTGCCACATCAACCTATAACATGTCACTGTATCCAACCTATCATTGTATCCAATATGTCCAACCTATCACAGTCACTAATACTCAACCAGATCCTCTCACATGGATCATATACCAAGGACACCTCTCAACTAGATGTTCAACATCACCAACACATGCCTTTACCAAGCATGTACTAAGATCACCAGCATACCATCACAAGATATGTGTCTCAACCATGTACCAAAGAATGTACAAAACCATCAACCTATACTAAACCTAACATTAACTATGTACCACAATCTGTACCACAACAAGTGCATCAACCATGCACCAACAGCTATACCAAACCGTGCATCAACCATGCACCAACACCTGTACCAAACCATGCACCATAATCTATACCACAACAAGTGCATCAACTGTGCACCAATACCTATACCAAATTGTGCATCAACCATGCACCACAACATGTACCATATGCCTCAATCATCAATCATGTATATCAACACCATACCATGTACCAATCATGCACCATACCATGTATCAACAATGTATATCAACCTGTACCATACCATGTATCAACAATGTATCTAAACCATATACCATATCACTCAATCATGCCATACACCATATACCATAGGATATATCAAGCAAATACTATCAATGGCGTACCTCAACCAAGTATCAACATCACCATGAGATGTATCTCATACATGTGTTGTCATATATCAAGTGTAATCCTCAACAATGTATCAATATCAATGGAAACCATACACCATGTGCCAATGCTTCAAGAGTATACCAAGAATAAGCCTCAAGCATATAACATCATCACCATGTAACCAAACCAAATACCAAGATACCAATACAAACAAGATGTACTACTACTCAATGTACTATACCAATATCACCAAGATGTACCATACATCAACAAGACATGCCTCTCGAGCATGTACCATACCATCACCAAGCATAAGATATAATCACATAAGCATACTTGTGATCTGTAGCTAACATGTTGTACTGTAACACTGACCTGTAACTCTTCCATAGCCTTCAGTAGCCTGGTACCAACATTTCCCCCAAATTTACCTTAGCCTCGCAGGACTAAGAGTCCTTGTCACGTGGGGCCTTGCATGACATCACTTAGGCAACCCGCAGGGGTGCCTCGCGTGACACCCTTAAGCTAATCTGTGAGGGATTTCCTAATTAGGGTTTCAAAGAAACCCTAGCACTCTGTAGCTCTGAAACTTTCTCTCCTTCCTCGCACTTTCTTCATTGCCTCGGACTTGTCGTCAGATTCACCAATAGACCATAACATTCTCACAAGATAGATATTCAATGTAAGTGTGTGTGTGTCAAATGAATGTCTCCTTATGTGTATTTATACTTTTGCTAGGTAACCTCTTTCCTTATTCTTAGGGCTTCTAGAGTTTTCTTGTTACAACCACTTTACCCTTTCATTAAAGACATGTAACCAACTAGGGGCTTCTTGACCATTCTTTGGGGATTCTAACTTCACAAGGGCATATCTCCCTAACCGTAAGGAACCACGTGGCATACCACCTATTACCAGAAATGACATGACAAGGACTATCCATATATGAGTGTCTTACTTGCATTTACATTGTCCTTCATGTCCATATTTCTTAACCAACTTCGGGTAACATAACCACACCTCCGGGGCTTCATGTAGATTTCATCAAATGCACCCATCACATCTGCGAACATCAACCACTCCATTAATGACAACTAACTCAAAATCAATCTCAACCACATATCTAGGCCTTCTGGACTTCTCCAAGGGTTGACATCAATGACAACCAACTGTCCAAACCAACTATCAAACATTCATTACATGGTATAGTATAGAGTTATAAAAATGATATATTTATAAGCATCCATAGCCCGAAGTCCACTAATAATTACAACCATCCAAAAAAAAAAAAAATATGAAGGACTATCCAATTCCTTCAACTAAAAAAATTGTAGGAATACTAGTTAACAAACTGACATAATAATAATAGAATTTGATAAAAACATATAGAAACACTTTATGTTATTCTAAGAATTTCCTACATCTAGCAAGCAAGAATTGGTAACCCAACACTTATTTCCATTACGTTTCTATTTATTTGCATTCCTGATTGGATTTCTTCCTTGAGTAAGAAAGGGTGAGTTGAAGGATGGTGTTGCATGTTTCCTTAGTGTCCCTACATAAGAGAGGCTTACAACCGGGGGGGTTGGAAAGGTTTCACCTTAAGATATTGGGGTTCTAAGCCCTTATTTTCCAAGGTAGCTTCCTCTATTTGGTTCCTTGAATATTTTGTCAAGATTTCCCTTTGCTCTCGAGTTTGCTCCAAAATCCAAGTCTCAATTGATGGTATCTTGGATGGCATCTCTTTAGGTAAGGGGCATGAAGCTACTTCTTCGTTGGGGATTTCTTTTTCTAGCTTAATCTCCAAGGAAAATTATGGGCTCGAAAAAGGAAGTTAAAGAGAAGTTATGGTGTTATGGTGTCACATTGACATTTAAAATAAGAAAAAGATGATTTGTTACAAAGAAAGCAATCTTATGTTAAAAGATCAAATCTAGTGTTGTTAGTTTCAAGAAGAAAATATATATGACAAAAATCAAAACAAAATCTTATTAGTTTCATAGTGAAAGAGAAAAATAAACAAGAGCTAAAACATTATGGAGGAAAGAACATGAAAAATATGTGAATATCAGAGGATGAAAAAAATTGTTTTTTTTTATAATTGCACCAAGAGTAGCGAGGTGTTCTATAGCCTAGTATGGAGGAGATGTTGTCACGTTAGGTGATGTTAGATTTTACATTAAACATTAAGAAAAATTAAATTAGTCTCAATTAAAAAAAGTATAACAATAATAAAAATAAAGTTGGCTCAATTAAATGAAATGATAAAAAAAATTACACTTTAAGAAATTCATCCTTCTTGATGCTTTATATAGATCATGTTTAAGATAAATCTATGCTAGTATATAACCTACATTTATCTCATTTTCAAAACCTACACTTATCTCATTTCAAAACATTTGTTACATCATAAATATTTATAATATGTTGACCCATAAAAACTAGAATAAAATAGATTATTTAATTTTTTAATTATATATATAATAATCATTAATATTATCTAAGTTAAGTGAATAATAATTAAAAAATATGTTATTATCTAAATAAATAGTGAATAAAATAAAAATATATTATTAGTATAAGTAACTAATAATAATTCAAAAAAGTGTTACTTAATGTGACAACTTTAACTCCACCTTACTCACCATCGTTCCTTAGTTATTATTTTTAATAAATTGGAATTAAAACTCAATTAGGATTTTTTATTTCTTTCTCCCAAATTCACTCACCATCGTCCCTTAGTTATTATTTTTAATAAATTAGAATTAAAACTTAATTAGGATTTTTTATTTCTTTCTCCCAAATTCAAATGACTAGTACAACAACATTTAAGTAAAAGTGGTTGATATATGTTGATGGACGTTATTAGTTTTAAAAAGTGGAAATTGGCATTTATCAAAGTATATGAACCACTTTTATTTAAATGCATATATACGTCAATTTAAACACAAACGCACATATAATGTAGCATATGAAAAAATCAACATATATATAAATGAATTAAAGGAAAAGGTCTCGCTAGTATAGTCATCCTCCTCCTTTTTTATGATGATGATATTGTTCTTATGGCAACTAATAACCCTTAATGACTTTTTCTCTAGCATGGGCATGACTGTGAACACTGACAAAATAAAGGTTATGATAATTAAATCCAAAATGATCACCTATGATACTTTTGTTTATGAGAACAATAGCTTGGAGGAAGTGCCTTCATACAAGTATCTTGGAATTGATATCCACCACTAGCTCAATTGGAACTATAGCGTTGAAAAAATGATAAATGGAGGGTGGAAAGCTTATTATGGGCTCGAAAATAATTGTAAATCAACAGACCTTTGACTTTGAGATAAAAAAAATAAAAATAAAAACATGTTTCACACTCTCTTCATTCTAGTTATAATCTATGGATGTGAAGTTTGGGGTTGCAGTAAATCTAGAGAATCCTAGAGAGACATAGAATAGATCCAAAATAATTTTATAACTTATAATACCAAAATTAAGGGCAATGCAACGTATCCTATCCTCCTCATAGAAGCAAGCCTTTCCCCCATTGAGAGAATTGCTACGATTAGATACCTAACATACAAGAACAAGATAAACAACATGGATAACAAGAGGCTCTCCAAAATTGCTTCAATCTCTAACCAAAACCACCAACAACTCAAGTGGGGATGGCATAAAGATGTCAAATCTTGGATAAATCATTGAGGAATACAAGAAGAAACCATCATGCAAAATAAAAATAATATTACAAATATTATCACTTCTAAATTTAAGGAGAATATGTGGTGTGATAAATAATTAATGGATAAAAGGAAATTGAGATACTACAAGGAGGTGGTCAACCATAATTTAGAAGATCAAAATTACCTTTCAGTTTTGAAAAGTGCAAAGAAGAAAATCAACATTGCTAAAAATAAGAACAAACTCTCACTAGCTACATAGTAAAACTTGGCATTAGACAACTCCCAAAATACCATGGGATGAGAGAATATGTCATATATGTGACAATAAGTGGGTAGAAGATGAAAAACACTTCATCTTGGATAGCCTTGCCTATACCCATATTAGATCCCAATTTAAAAATATTTTCCACATTATCGACCTTCTTAACCTCCTAAGTCATCAAACTATGGTGATCTTGGAACACTTCTCTCAATGTTTTTTAAGCATAGCAATACAATTTTAAAGAAATTGAAATAAGATCATCATATATAACTCATATATAAACACATCATATAAATATGTCAATTAAAACCCAGCATATTATATATATATATATATATATATATATATATATATATAACCAAAGCATATTAAAAAAACTCAACATATATATAAACAAATTAAAATAAGTCAACTTAAATTTTAAAAAAACATCAATTTAAAAGCATTAAATGCTTCATATTAAAAAAAAACTCAACATATATAACCAATTAAAATATGTCAATTTAAATTAAATGCATCATTTAAATAGGTTTATATAGGTCTATTAAAAGTCATCATATATATAATGCAACATATAAAAATATATATATATATATATATATATATATATATATATTGGTTAAGAACATGTGTTTCCTCTTAAGAGGTTACAAGTTCAAATTCATAGGAGGATAGGGTATGTATACTTTGGTAGACTTTACCAATCAAATCATTGGGCAGAGAGAGGTCCCTTATCCCACAAACAAGGGGGTCTCATACACCAACTTGGTGTGGCTTGGCCGTGACCTTAAAAATAGATTATTATTATTATACACCAAACTTTTGGAAAATCATTAAAAACATGCATTCCTCCCAATATTTATATGAAACTTTATATAGTTTCATTTGGATATCATGGTTTAACCAAAGTTCAGGCTTTTACCATGACCTTATTCATCCACCTTATGATGAAAATAATGAATTTTACAATTGTAATCTGAAGACATCTCAAGAAGAGCCATGCAGTAAGAATCCCAACAAGATCTATCCTATACAGGTGTAGGCTTAGGGAAAGTTATGTACAGGCTTAGGGCAGGGTTATAGAGCAGGCACTGATAATAATAATGATCGAAGTGGCCCCTCGCGCACATGTGAATTGTAAATTCGACAGCATGGTTTTTTTGTTTGTCATATTTGTCGACCTACAAGTCAAATTATATACAAGTGCTACAAAGATGATATGGTAAAGGGAATCTGTACTATAGAACTTGTAATGCTTTTGTAACTAATGGAAGAAAGCTCCATATGCAGGTTTCAATTCGTCCTTGAACAAAATAATTGTTCCTATTGCAATCATCCATGATATATGCATGCAGGTTATTGTTGTTCATCTCCATATTCCACAGGAACCACCTCCCAAGGTATTGTCTAAATGGATAGCCACTGCAAATCACGGGTGAAGTGGTTCCACTTAATCTTCCATTCGAACCACCTTGCAAGGTGATAGGTTAATGGATAAGATGCAAAATTTTTGGAGTACAAAACTTGAAAAAATGTTTGCATCTCAAAAGATTCGATGCTTCTCTTAACTCCAAATCTATCATGCATTGAGAGGCATCAAATTTAACTCCAAATCTATCATGCATCGAGAGGCATCAAATTCTTTGAGATGCAAATTTTTTTGGAGTACAAAACTTAAAAAAGTTTGCATCTCGAAGGAACGGACATGATTTCACTACTATGGAGGAGGTATACATGCCCTACCCCCTTTGGTTTTGAACTTGTAATTTTTTAGGAGGAAACACATGTTCTTAACCATTATGCCCTCTCATGGTGTTGAGCACTAAAGGAATTGCACATCTCCCCCACACTCAACCCACTATTCAAATGTTTTAACCATAATAAATTTTCTACTTTTAATTGTTAATGGTTTCATTGTATTATTGTTTTAAAAGGTGTTTTTTATAGCAAGGAGATGTGTAATTCATTTTGTACTTAATATGGAGTTGACATGTGATATTTAAAAAAAACAAAATCAATATAGGTTACAAATAAAATATTTCAAACTTTATCTTATGTAAACTAATTTTGTATCAACTTTATAGATAGGGAGAGAGATAAAGTACTTAAAAGTAAAAAAAATCTTGATTCATTATTTTCTTCAATGCTTAATATGGAGTTAACATGTGACATTTGCACCTAAAAAATGTTTTATAGCCTAGAATGAGGGAGATGTGTAATTCCTTATGTCATAGAGTTAACACATGACATTTAAAAATATATAAATAAATAAAATTCAATATCAACAATAAATAAAATATTTCAATATCCATCTTATGTAAAATAATTTTATATCAATTTTATATATACATAGATAAAGTAATTAAAATTAAAAAAGTTCTTAATCCCCTCATAATTGTTTTCTACTTTCAAGTATGAGAAAGGTGTGTGATTTCTTCGATGCTTAATATGGAGTTGACATGTGGCATTTAAAATAATATCAATTAAAAAAATCATTTCAATCCGAAGCATAAATAACGTATTTCAATGTTTACCTTAAGTAAAATATTTTAATATCATCTTCTGTGTGTATGTGCGTGCACCTTCTACTTTTGATTAGAACACGACTCCTCCAATGCTAAATGTGGATTCAACACATGGCATTTAAAAAATATTAATAACAAAAAAATATTTCAATGTGAGCTGTAAATAAAATATAAGGAAATTGAAAGTAAAACCAACATAGTTCCATCTTAACTCTGGATCTATCATGTGCCAAGAGACATCAAATTCCTTGATATGCAAACCTTTTTTAGAGTACGAAACTTGAGGAAATATTTACATCTCTAAGGATTTGCTGTCTCTCGGCGCGTGATAGATCCGGAGTTAAGATGGATTGACAATAGTTGTTATTCCCTATCCCATCCTCCTCTTAGAGGCAAGCCTTTCCCCCATTGAGAGAATGACTATGACTAGAAAACTAATGTATAAGAACAAGTTAAACAACATGGAAGACAAGAGGCTTTCTAAAATTGCTTCAAAATCCAATCGTAACCACCATCGACTCAAGCGAAGATGGCATAAACATGCCTGGTCTTGGCTAAGCTATCAGGGAATCATGGAAGACACCATTTTGTATAATAAGGATACTATTAAAAATATCATCAAATCAAAATTTAAGGACAAAATGTGGTGTGATAAAGAGTTAGAGGAAAAAAGAAAATTAAGGTATTATAAGGATGTAATCAACCATATTCTAAAAGATCAAAATTATCTCTTTGTTTTGAAAAGTGTAAAGAGAAAAATAAGCATTCCTAAGATAAGAAAAAATTATCACGAGATAAAACGCCATGTACCTAAAACACCATGGGATGAAAGAGTGTGTCACCTTTGTGACACTAAGAAGGTTGAAGATGAAAAACACTTTCTCTTAGATTGTCCATCCTATACCCATATTAGATCTCAATCTCAAAATATGTGTCACGCTACCAACCTTCCTAACCTTTTAACTCGACAAAACTATAGTGATCTTGGAAAGCTTCTCTTAATTCTTTTCGAGCAAAGAAACAAAATTCTAAATAATTGCAAGTAATCCCTTACCCTCTTAAGGTCTGATAGACCAATTCGGTCTCAGTGGACATTAATCATCATCATCATCACTAGTTTGGTGGGGTTTATCCTTTCATTGTGGCTTTGTCTTCTTGGTGTTCTAAATTAAAATATTGGAGAGTAGACATTGTTACACACACAAAACTATGTTCATTCACTTTACAACAAAATAATACACACTTATCTACATCAAGTTGGGTCTAAATATAGTCGCACTATCTTAGCCACAAATCAATCTAGTTGAGAGAATATCTCAACCACACACCAAACTAGGACTCTTAGGTGGAGATAATCTCTCTTACAACCAACTATCTAACAACCTCCTAAACAATAGACTTAAACAACTCACGTAGATATTCCTTTCTACCTCTCAATAACAAAATACATTATCAAGCACATTATTAAGAGAAGTAGGAGTTACATATTCCAACACTCTCCCTTAATGAGTACTTGTCTTAATATCCATCTGGTCAGGTCTTTATTAGAGTCATGTCATCATATTCATATTCTATATTCATATAGTTGGTCTTTAGTGTGCTACTTCATTTTATTGGCTTCCCTTCAACATGAATCACTTAGGATTTTGCAGCTTACCACTAACCATTACAATGCTCAAGTGGTTTTAGATGACCACAAACCATCACACCAAGTGGTTTCTAAATAACCACAAACTTCTCATACAAATGGTTTTGGCTGACCACAAACCTCACACATAAATGGTTTCGACTGACCACAAACCTCATACACAAATTGTTTCGGCTGACCACGAACCATCATGATGGAAAACTGATTTACAATGCACACACTCTCTTGGGTTTTCTTCACTATGAGTTTCATCCTCGAACTTTCTTCTTCTTCCTTTTGTACTTGCACAAAATTGATTAACTTGAAATGCTTCTTCCTCTTGTACCTACAAACAATTGATCATTTATGTCCATATAAAAACAAATCAATCTACCAAGATACATGGGTGACATCTGTTGTACTTTCTAGTTCTCTAGGAATCATTTTCACCTACATGGCTCAACAACATGTTAAACTCTCCTTTAATCATAACATGGTTCCCACCAGCTCACACTCTAATACTTCTCCATATCACGTTCCCCCCTTAATTGAAGATTCAACTTCTCTGACTCACCATCAAGCATAGATACAAGTTTAGTGGCCACCCTTGTACATATCTAAGTGGTTGATTCCACAACTTGATGCCACATCCTCTCTATTCATAAGAGGGATACACGCTACATGATTACATGTGCTACCACACTAATCCATGTAGGCTTGACTCAACAGGGATTACAAAACACCTGTGGATTTCAACTTGCATATGGAAAAAAATTTCAACTTGGACCAAAACAATCTGGGGTGTCGGGTACAATTGATCATGCACCCCCTACAACAGATATGCATCATTACAACATTTCATATTAGGTACAAAAAGCATTCCAAATGATTTAGTAAATTCCCAACAACTTACAAGCCCATCACATATTCTCAAACAAAATATAAACCCATTTACATCTCATCACTGTGCCTACCTTATGTTTCACCTTTTCATATGGATTCATTCTCCAATTCTTTTACCTCTCCACTGATAGCATTCCTTCTTTGTATTTCACCATTCATCTTTACCAAATTATTCCTCTTGTCATACTTCATCACGAGTTTGTCTTATGTTGCTTTTGTCTTCTTCTTTCATTTTCTTATTTTCTTTTTTTGCATGATCTTTGTTAAACTTCATTCCTTGATGCACTTAATCATGATTTGGCTTATGCATAATTCTTCGTGTCTTCATAATGTCTCGTACTCAATGGTTCTTGCAAATAATTTTGAATAGAATTTGTCCAATGTCAAAATGGTCAGTTCCAACATAGACTCAAAATTGTGACAATAGTTGGCCAAACCAAATGTCACTGTAATAATTACCCACTTTTCTTCCACCCGGACTTGCAACAATGTATGTTAATGACATGAAATATTTGTTATTTTCAAGAAATCTTAAGACTTCTTCATAAACTAAATTGAAGTGTCGAGTAACACTGAACATGCACCTCCAACTTCTCAAGCCAAAAAAATTTACATAACTTATTCAAAGCTTCTCATTCACCATGATGATCTCTTATTGACCTAGATATGCAACTTGACTCAATCTTTGACTATTTTAGCAAGAAAATTTACTTTGGTACAAACTCTCACCATAAAATTTATCTTGAATCTCAATATTTTCTCGACTTGACTCTGACTTTCACTTGCTTTTAACCCTCGACATCAATTCTTATATCAATATACTCTCAGTGTTACCAAGGTTTACAAACCAATTTCATCATCACCAACATGCACAAGGAATATATCCAATGAATCAATCATGGTCTGACACCAACAACACTTCATACTTCAATATCTAATTTTCATATCTAGGAAAGTTATAAAATACATCATGTATCAAGGGACTCACCTTATAAGGGTATGTGCAAGGTTTTAACTTGCAACTTGTAAATCGTCCCTCATAGGAGACAATAAGACGGTCGTGTGTATTCCTTGAAATCGACATGCACAATTGCTACTATCCTTCATGCAAACTTGTTGCACACAACTCTTCAACAGTAGCGGCGATACTCCAAATATTCATGGGAAAATATATCAATTCCCATGCTTTTCTATCTGGCAACAATTTCTTCACATAGTCTTCAGACATCCTCTGCACTGATTTTCCTCTTCTACCTAATGTACTTTTCTGTTAAGAACCTCCTCCTTTAAATTTGTTTGTAGTTCCTTCACACATTTCAGTGGGCCATGCTCCTTCACATTAACTCGACCCTCACTTTGTCCATTATCCACTAAATTATAACAACCCAATGAACCTCTATATGCGAACAAATTGCATTGGTCTAACTTAGTTAATGTTTCTCAAAGGGGGAAGACCAAAGGCCCTTGAGCTTGGACTCATGTGCCAAATTTGATTTAGCTTCAAGATGTGCACTCTCCTACTGTGCCAAAATCAATATCCTCTTCATAGGGTGAACTCAAACAGAGTGATAGATATACTTTCATAGAATTAACATCTTCCTCCTTCTAGTCGATTTTCTCTCCTACAAACAACAAAAATTCTCAGCACACCATTGAGTGCCCTTCCTCTGTTGCTCCTATGTAACATGCAACAATATCCACAACAACTTTATCAATAGAGGCTCCTTCAACAATATTATTGCAAACAACAATAGTGGATAGGTATGGTGGCTCTCTTTTGGCTACTTTGTCTTTCTCTAGCGAATTTCCCTCACAACAGATTTTCTCCCTTGACTACAACAAGTCTTCTCCAGCAACAATATTTAGACATAATACAATTTTCCTTTGTCTCTCAGTCTCAAGTTAGATTGGTGGTTGGATGGCTTAACAACTCACAACCGCTTTTCCTCTTCCATGCAGCAACAGTTCCAACAATGATTCTTCTTCTCCTCCACGTAAGTGACTTTTCCTGGCAGTAAATCCATATAGGCAGGGATATCTTTTCCAGGAAACAAATCCTTCACCATAAATCAAGGACAAACAACATTACAACAACAATGTTTCCTGGGCAGCACTCTCCCTTTGCAGTGACGACCACACCTTCCACTGTAGTGCAGTCCCTTCCACACTAGCTCTTTTACAATCAACAATGATCAACACATCTTCACATCACAACAACAATCATTGGAAAATGATTTATGGCACCAAAACAATAGCGATTCACACAACTTATATGGAAACCACAACAACAAATTAAACCATCTACGCACCTTATTGTTTGAGGCCTCTGAATAAGTGACAAAACCACCTGCATAGCACCATATTTCTTCTACAATTTGTGACTGTGGATCCTATCTCCTAGTTGATTTTCTCACGTGGCTTATCTCACGGCTCTTCCAACAGTGCTTTCTCAAGTCTATGAATTCCAATCAAAACGACGACTACCAAACAGAACAGTGCTTTAAAAAATGCATGTGGTGATTTAATTGTTTCAAAGCAGTGATGGCCTCCCTTTCATAGAAATTTTTCCTTGGTGACTCCTTCAAAACCCTTATGGTTGTACCCACACGATAGCACCCTTTGGCGGTTACTCTCTGAAAAATTGACTCAAAAAATGGTAGTATTTTCCTTCAACAGCAGCAACGGTTCCTCAATCAGGCGGCTTACTCAATAAATCAATGATTGGCGGCTCCTTATCACAACAATTTCTAGACAGAACAACCCCATGCCCCTTGACTCTAGAGATTTCAACACAGAAAACAGTAGATCACCCTCTCAAGTTTACAGATCAACATGCTAGTCAACATGATCTTTCAATGGATATTGAAGTACTAAAAACAAATCCATATGTCTTGTTGGAGCTTCTTCTCTTAATAAAAGTAGGATAGAATGCCATTAGGAATCTTATCATTGATGGGTGGCTCCATAAAAATGGAAACAACAACTCTTGGAGCACTTAACAATCGGTTTGCTAATGATTTCTACAAATTTGAATTTTCTCTTCTGCATGTGGGTCACTCCTTCACATAGGCCATAGCATGAGAGACTCCACACAACTATAGCAACAACAACTTTCTTTTACGCAATGATTGCTCTATCACGTTCTTGAATGTTATTTTCAACCCACTCACATTTGCAAGATTACAACGACTTGTCCACACAACAAGCAACTACATTTGTGGCTAATTCTTACGCAAGCATATCCCATGCCCTCTTATCCTTTGATGACATAGAGAGACACATAGAACACATGAAACTCACACAAAGGTGAGATCACACTCTCTCATAATTATGGGCCATCCAATGAGGGATTTAGGTCTTGATCTGGATTGGATAATTATATTATTTTTCATCTATATAGATGCTTTTTGAGTGGAAAAAATTGGAGGATCAATTTGCAGGGTCATTTTAGTGGCAAGTCTCAGTTTGGAAAATTGGGGTCTGAAACCTTCTAAGGCCATTTTGAGGCAACAAACGACATATTTTGGGTTAAAACTTTCCTAGAATAGTTGGGACCCAGTGACACTATTCTACACATCGAAACCTTTCCAATGGTGAAAAAATTGCACCAATAAGAGCTTGTATGCAAAATTTATGCCTCCTGCAAGTTGACCTACCGTGTTGACCACCATGATACGAGAAGATGCCACATTAGCCCCTGTTACTCATGCATATGGGGCTAGCCACATATGTAATTTCAAGAATATTGTAGAAGTTACAAAACCCTATCAAAATTAAGGGTTGAGGAAGTAAAAAAGCTACCCCTAGATGGCTATCCGGCTATGTTAAATATGAGGCCACCAGGAGGAGAAGGGGTTCCATTTTTTTGCATTGTATCTTGTTACATAGATGATCAAAACATCTGAGACTGGTATTCTATGAGCATAACAAAGGAGGAGATATTTTTTACCAACCATACAAGCCACAAGTCAAAGGGAAACCCCACGAAGAGTGCCTCTTTTTTCGTACTTGCATCATTTCTATACTAGAGAAAAGGGACCAAAGTGACCTCACCTTCTAGCTGGGTTTTCTCATGTATTGGGTTTCCCAGGTCATATCTTGTGTTTGTTTGTGGATGGTGTGATTGTATTTTACTGTTGTCTATTTTCCTCATTTTATCTATTTCATGCACAAGCAGAAAATTAGTAACTAAATATTTTGGATATCTAAAGGAAAAATAACCTAGTAATAGTAAATATTTTTAGTATTTTATTATATATGTTGTGAAAAATTGTTCCAGTGGAATATCCAGGACGGTTTACAGAGCATGTTGATATTAGAGTAGGTTTTTCTTTTGGGTGTTTGTGGGAAGTTGCAAGATCCAGGAATTGGACTAAAGAGAAGTCATAGAAACCCTAGCCATGACAGACAAGTCTATTCAAAATAACCCTCGAGATCCAATAGAAGAGATATTTGAGTGGTTGTAAGAACAAGTTATTGACATACGTCACAATATGAACCTCCTCATGATGGCTCTAGCAAGCAAGATTAGATCATTCGAAGATGATGGAGGCTCTAACTCAGAGATCATATTGGAGGGGAAATAGGGAGATCGAGAAGACTCGGGAAAGGATTCATGGAAAGAATCCGAGAAAGAGTAGATGATTTCAAGTGCCATGAACCCTTCACAAACCCTATTCAAAATGGAAGAAAAAGTGGACATAAATCCATACCAAGGTGAGCTCGATGCATTAAAACTAAATCATTGGTTGCAACAACTAGAAATTTATTTTAGTGTTCACCATATAGATGAAGGGTAGAAAAGATAAGAATTTTATTTTAGTTTTCACCAGATGAAAGCCAAACGGAAACACTTAGGTTGGAGGGTGATCCACCAGTAACTAGGTGGGAGGAATTCAAAACCCTCATCAAGTCCCAATTCTACCCTATTGGGTATGTAGAGGACCAATGGATCAGGTGGCACTACTTCAAGCAGAGACAGGGGCATAGTGTACATGAGTACACCACTGAGTTAAGAAATATGGCCATCGTGTTGGGTATCTCTCCCAAGAACCAATATGTACTCCTCAAGTATCTAGGAGGTTTACACAACCATCTATGAAAGAAGGTGATGCTCTTCAAGCCAAGGACAATGGATGAGGAATGTGTATAGGCACAATACCTGGAAAACACAGACCAAAAGAAAGGGCATCCAAGTGGTTTAAAGAAGAAAGAGAATGAGGAAGATTTTGAGGGGAAGAATAAGTGGAAAGGGAGAAAATATAAGAAGACAAGAACCACTCCACATTAGAGTAAATATCCCAACAACCATTGCAACCATTGCAACATTGATGGCCATATTGAGGAAAAATGTTAGAAACTGCGTCCAAAGATGAACCCTAAGAATTGCAAGAAGGACAGAAAGAAAAAGAATCTTTTAGCCACATATTCAAGCAATCAAATTGAAAGTAGCTTGAATGTGGATGAAAATATTGTCTGCACACATATACAGAAGGAGGTGAATCTGAGTATCCTTCATCACCAGGAAGAGAAGGAGATGACCAAGCTCCTCCACATTAAGATTCAATTCAAGAAGACCAAGATAGATGCTTTGTTCGACTTTGGTTCACGAGATAATATCATAGAAGCGGACCTAGTCAGCAAGCTTGGATTGGAGGTTCACTATCATCCTATCCCCTATCCATTGGGTTTGGTAAAAAGTATACATAGATAAAGGTAACGAAACAACGTAAGATTAAGTTTTCTATAAGTGTTGATTTTATTGATGAACTGGAATTGGACATAGTACCCCTTGATGTATGTGGAGTAGTGTTTAGAAGCCTTTAGATGTATATGAGGGATGCAATATTCATGCAGAGAGCCAACCAGTATCGACTGATCAAGGATGGGAATTCCTACATCATCAATGTGCATCAATGCAAGTCAAAGATCTCATTGGTAAGTCCCAACCAAGCCAAAAAGTTGATTAGTTCTAGTAAGAAATATGTTTTTCTTTTCTTAAGAGAAAATCAGTGTGATGATGACTCATTGAGAGTGAAGGAATCCCTAGAGGGGTGTACTAAATAGAAGAAACATTAATTGGATGATTTTCTATAGGAATAAATAGGAGTGTTCAAGGAGCCCAAAGGGCTACCACCCAAGAGGGGTGTGGAACACAAAATACAGTTATTTCTAGAATCCCACTGTCGAATATCGAGTTGCATAGACAATCTATTTTAGAAGTGAATGAAGTGAAGAAGCAGTTGCAACAATTGTTTGGGTAGGGTGTGATTTGACCATGTACTTAACCTTGTGGGTCACCCATCATAATTGTACCCAAGAAGGATGGGACTTGGAGAATGTGTATCGATTACAAGGCACTGAACAAGATTACACTAAAGAATTGGTACCCTCTGTCAAGGATCGATGATCTACTGGACCAACTACAACATGTCAAGTACATCACTGAGCTAGATTTGAAATCGAGATATCACCAAGTAAGATTCAAAGAAGAATATACTTTGAATGTTGCCTTTGAGACAAGGCAAGGTTTGTATGACTGGTTAGTTATGCCATTCGATTTATGTAATGCACCATCTACATTTATGAGAATAATGAATGATGTTTTAAGACCTTATCTATATTCATTTTTTATTGTCTATTTGGATGATATATTGGTTTATAGTTCTACCTGGGAGGAACACATCACACATCTTATGCAAGTGTTAGAGACTATGAAAAAGCACCAACTGCTGACAAATCTCAATAAATGTGAGTTTGTTTAACATTGTTTGGTGTATTTGGGGTATGTGATCAGTGGAGGGGATTTCAAGATAGATATTTCAAATATGGATTCCATCATGAAATGGCGAGTTCTTAAAAATGTCATTGAAGTTGGGAGTTTTTTGGGGAAACACAATACTTTCGGAATTTCATAGCTTCATTTTCAACAGTAGTTGCACCACTCCCTACCATAACAGCCAGTGGTAAGAGTTTCCATTGGGGGAAGAATCAACAGAAGGAATTTGATGAGTTGAAAAGAAAGATCAATCAAACATCATTTCTCACACTACCAAACTTGCAAAATCCCTTTGAAGTGGAGACAGATGCAAGTGGGTATGCCATGGGAGCAATATTGATGCAGGGAGGAAGGCTTATTTGCTATCATTCTGAAGTATTTCATGGGGCGGTTCTCAACTAACCTACCTATGAAAAAGAGTTTTATGCCTTGGTATAATCTGTCAAAAAATTGAAGAACTATCTGATGGGAAAGGAGACCATCATCCATACAAATCACCAACAACTATAGTATTTGCAGGACCAGAGTAAGCTACAACAAACCAGACATTCCAAGTGGATGGGGTTTTTACAACAATTTCATTTGGTCATAAAGTATAAGAAGGGTAGCACAAATAATTTTTCAGATATGCTTTCACGACCACCCACATCTAAGATTGTATCTTTGGGAACTCTAACGCACATGGAGCCTTTTACCCATGATGAATACAAAGAGGCATGTACACAGAAAATGAGGACTTCAAGGAGGTGTTTTATCAACTATAGGGTCAAATTAATATATATGAATGTGACGGAAAGGTTGACTATCATTTCTAGAATGGTTTACTCTACAATCTTGATAAGCTATGTGTCTCTAAAGGTGAATGATTACAGATTATTAGAGAGGATCACACCTCCAAGGTTGCAAGATATTTTGGTGTTTGGAAGACAATTTCCAATTTACAAAGGTATGTGTACTGGCCCATAAGGCAAGAATATGTAGCATAGTATATTAGAGGATGTATACTTTGTTGTACCAACAAGCCTAGTAACATGAAGCATGGTCTATACAATCCCTTCCCTGTACCCACTCGACCTTTGGAAAGAATTTCCATGGATTTTATGGGAGGTTTACCAACCACACGGAAGGGACATGACCATTTATTTGTGGTAGTTGGCAGGTTCAACAAAATTTGCATTCACATTCCTTGTAAAAAGACCATCAAGGGACAAGAAGCAACAAACTTGTTCTTTGAATAGGTTTGGGTGCACTTTGGGATACCAAGGAGAATCATCTCAGATAGGGATACCATATTTCTCAATGCATTTTGGACTACATTGTGAGAGATGGACACTAAGTTGAATAGGTATACAACATTACATCCACAGACAGATGGTCTAATGCCCCTCAGTTTATGGATTTAAACATTTTATTTCTTGCTAGTTTATGTCAAATTTATATTGTAAAAATTGTTGGAAAAGATTTATGTGGAACTATGTCATCATAAACATTGATGCGGAATATTTTTGTAACCTTTATTTTTAATTTATTTAATTAACAAGAAAAAAATTGATTAGGGAATCCAGTTACAAAGAGTAAATCATTATTCCATGGGTGATTGAAAAGGATAAAAACCACTGGAGTAAATTATTGTCCATGGGACAAGTGGAACCCTACTCCCAAAGGTGTGGGATGTGAGGGAAAAAGCTAGCACAAAAGTAGGCCAAGAAGATTCCCTAGGGTTAGGGATGAGGCCAACTTGAAAAGACCTAGGCAAGATATTAAAGACAAGTATGTTATGAGGCAAGATGTTGTTGAGTACTTGTGAAGAAATGAGTTTGATGGTTCTGTGAAGAAAAAAAACTCTGAGAAATTCACCTCGAATTTCTAGAAGATTTTATCAGTTCAAAACAACAATAAACCTATCGATTTTGTGAATAAGACAGTTAGTGAGATAGTTAGGGAACCTATTTAGTGTTGGGGATGTAAAGGACCCCATATGTATCGGAACTACCCATTAAACAATCATAAAAAGCAGGCAGTACGCAACATTCAAGAAGTGACAACAATAAATGATATTGCTTGAAGAATACACAAAATTAATGTTGCCTTGGAAAATCGGCAAGCTGACCACCAATCTTCCATGGTGGAGATAGAAGGTATGTTAAATCAGAAACCTGTATCTATATTAATAGACCCTAGTGCAACTCTATGTTATATTTCACCTACACTGGTAGAAAATTGTAAACTAGAGAAAGTCAAACATAAGAAATCATGGCTAGTCCAGTTAGCTACATGAACAAAAAGAAAAGTTGTTGAAATGGTAAAGTAAAAATGGATGTAATGGACACTAGATTAGATCTAAATATTTTACTGTTATGATCTTATGATCTACTCATAGGCATGGATTGGTTGGAGAAACATTCAACTATTGTAAACTATTGTGACAAGACTTTTAGCTATATTGATAATTTTGGAAAAAAACATAATAGTGAGAAGAATACTGTGGGGAGTGTCGGTAAGATAGATGTCTGCTTTACAGTTAAAAAGAAATGCATGAAAATGATGCAATATTTATGTTGTTCACATATTCAATAATGTTGAAGAAAGGAATGAAAATTTGTTAGCTAATGATCCACTACTGAAAGAGTTCTAGGATGTGTTTCTGGAGGAAATTTCAGGATTATCTCCTAGATGAGACACAGATTTCACCATTGACTTAGTACCTAGACCTACACTAGTGTCTAAGGCCCCTTACAGAATGAGTACTGAAGAATTGACAAAGCTTAAGATGCAACTTCAAAAATTGTTAGATAAACAATATATTAGACCTAGTGTGTCTCTGTGGAGAGCACCCGTTTTGTTTGTCAAAAAGAAAGATGGAACCTTTCGATTGTGTATTGATTATAGAAAACTCAACAAAATGACTATTAAAAACAAATATCATTTTCCTTGCATTAATGACTTGTTTGATCAAGTTGGAGGAGCTAAGATATTCTCTAAGATAGATTTATGGTCAGGATATAAGTTTATTGGAATAAAGGAGGAGGACATACATAAGATTGTGTTCCGAACTAGATATGTGCATTATGAGCTCGTAGTAGTACCTTTTTTTTAACAAACGCCTCTGTTGCCTTTATGTTCTTGATGAACAATGTGTTTAGCAAGTATCTAGACAAATCAATGATTGTGTTTATAGATGATATATTGATCTATTTAAAAACCAAAGAGGAACATGAAGAATGCTTGAGAATAGTTTTGCAAACACTTAGAGAGCACCAACTTTACGCAAATATTAGTAAACGTGAATTTTACCAAGATAAGGTACAATATTTGAGAAATGTAATTTCTAGTGAAGGAATCTCAGTTGATCTAGAAAAGGTCAAGGCCATCCTAGATTGGCCAGTGCCAAAGGATGTTTCATATGTCCGATCTTTCATGGGCATCACAGGTTATTACTGTAGATTTATAGAAGGATTCTCTAAACTTGCTTATCCAATAACTTCATTAAAGAAGAAAGGAATAAGATTTAATTGGACAAAAAAATGTCAAGAGAACTTTGAGAAACTAAAACAATTATTGACAACAACACCTACCTTGAAGATATCAAACCCACATAAAGATTTTATGGTCTACACTGATGCCTCAAAGGAAGGATTAGGAGGAGTGTTGTTCCAAGATGAACATGTGATTTGTTATGAGTCACAAAAACTAAAATATCATGAAAATAATCATACAACACATGATATGGAACTAATTGCTATTGTGCATGCCTGAAAGATGTGGTGGCACTACTTATTGGGTAGAAAATTCATGTTGAGATAATATCAGTTTGAACTACTTTTTCAATCAACAAAATTTGAATGCAAGGCAGGAAAGATGTTTAGTTTTCTTAAGTGAGTTTGATTTTGAGATAGAACACATTAAGGGAAAAGAGAATAAAATAGCAAACACACTCAACAAAAAATTAAATGCAGTTTACAGTAATAATTTGTGAACTGATTTAAAACAGAAAATAAAATCAGTGACAGAAAATGATGAAAGTTATAAAAAATTATGGGAAAAATTACAGAATGATGATTCAGGTGAAAAAGAGTCAAAATTAATATGTAATCAGGATGGAATAGTGTTGTATAAAGACTGAATTACATTCCAAATAGTGTAGATTTGAAAATTTTAATATTGGCCAAAGTACATAAGAAACCTTACTCAGGTCACCCAAGATACCAAAGGACTATAATAGCCTTGGAAAAAGAATATTTCTAGCCTGGAATGAAAACTGAAGTGGATGAATATCTTGCTAGGTTTCTTGAATGCCAACAAGTTAAAGCTAAACACCGTAAACCAGCTGGATTATTGCAGCCAATACTCATTCCCGAGTGGAAATGGGAAGTAATCAACATGGATTTTATTACAAGGGTACCTAAAACTAAGAAACAAAATGATTCCATTATGGTACTAATAGACAAACTTACAAAAGTTGCACACTTCATTCTAGTGAAATCAATTAATAAGGCGATAAACATTGCAAAAAATTTCATGAAAGAAATCTTTAGGATGCATGGTATACCAAAGACTATAATTTCATATAGGGACACAAAATTCACCTCGAATTTCTGGAAGATTTTATTTAGTGGTTTGAACACTCAGTTAAACTTTAGTACCACATACCATCCCGAAACAAATGGTCAAACTAAAAGGACTAACTAAATCTTACAAGATATGTTGCAAATGTATGTGATGGATTGTCCCACAAAGTGGGAAGAATTCCTTCACTTGGTTGAGTTTACATATAATAATGGTTATCGGGTCTCCTTAAAGATGAGTCCCTTTGAGGTAATGTATGAAAAAATATGTTGAACACCCGTCAATTAGGACAACCCGATTAGCAGGCTTATTTTGGGCCTGGATGTGTTAAAAGAAATGGAAACAATTGTACAAAAAACAAAACAAAACTTAAAAATTGCACAATACAGACAAAAGAGCTTTGCAGATTTGAAAAGAACACATGCAAACTTAACATAGGGGATCATGTTTTTCTTAAAGTCAGACCCAAGAACAATGCATTAAAATTGGGAAAAAGTACTAAGTTGGCACCAAGATATTGTAGGCAATTTCAAGTGCTCGCTAGGGTAGGGCCAGTGGCCTACCAACTTGCACTTCCAGCTAGCCTAAAATTTTTCAATGTACTTCATGTTTCACTATTAAAGAAGTATGTACATGGCATAAATCATGCTGTAAATTGGAATGTGATTCAGGTGGAACCTGAAGGTGAGTATTAGGTGGAGCCACTACATATTCTCGACAGGAAGGAAATTGTGTTGTGGAATCGAGACATCGCTTAGGCTAAAGTGCAGTGGAGGCACTTTAGTCCTGAGGAGGCTACTTGGGAGATGGAGGAATCCATGAGAAATACATACCCATCTATGTTTTGGAGTTAATATGCTCAAATTGGAACAAGGAAGCATGACCTTTGACAAATTAGGTTGAAAGGACAACTTCTAGGAAGAGCAAAGTGGTACTCTAAGGAGAAGGTAGAGGAAATGTTTTTCTCACCTCATTTAGTAAATATTTTGGGGACCAAAAGCCTCCCTAAATATGGAGGTATGATCCATATTGGATCATTATATTATTTTTCATCTATCTCAATGCTTTTAGAGTGGAAAAAATGGGAGGAATTGGTTTGTAGGGTGATTTTAGTGGCAGGTCCTAGTTTGGAAAATTGGGGTATGGAACCTTCTGGGGCCATTATGAGGCATCAAATGACATTTTTGGGGGGTTAAAAATTTCTCAGCATGGATGATACCCCATGAATTTACTCTACACATCGAGACCTTTTAAACAGTGCAAAAATAACATCAATTGGAGCTCATATGCAAAATTTATGCCTCCCGCAAGCTGACCTACCATGTTGACCACCATGGTACTAGAAGATGCCACATTATCCCTCGTTACTCACGCATATGGGGATAGCCACGCATGTAATTTCAAGAATATTTTAGAATTTCCAAAACCCTATCACAATTGAGGGTTGAGGAAGTCAAAAACCTACCCCTAGATGGCTATTGGGTTATGTTAAATGCTGGGCCACTAGGAGGAGAAGGGGTTCCATTCTTTTGCATTGTGTCTTGTTCCATAGCTATGAAAAACATTTGAGAGTGGTATTATATGAGCATAACAGAGGAGGAGATATTTTGTAGCAACCATATAGGCCACAAGTTAAAGGGCAACTCCACGAAGAGTGCCTCTTTCTTTGTACTTGCATCATTTCTATACCAGAGAAAAGAGAGCAGAGAAGCCTCACCTTCTAGTTGGTTTTTCTCCCGTGTTGGGTTTCCCAGGTCATATTTTGTGATTATTTGTGGATGGTGTGATTGTATTTTACTGTTCTCTATTTTCTTCATTTTATCTATTTCATGCAAAAGCAAAAAATCAATAACTAAATATTCTAGAGATCTAAAGGAAAAATAACCTTAATAATAAAGATTTTCGGTATTTTATTAGATCTGTTGTGATGAACTATTCCAGTGGAATATCCATGACAGTTTACAGATTAGGCCCAGACTAACTCCGATACCAAATTAAAAAATTGGAGAACAGATATTGCTACACACACAAAACTATGTTCATTCATTTTATAGAAAACTAATACACACTTATATACATCAAGTTGGATCTAAAGATAGTGACACTATCTTAGCCACAAATCAATCTAGTTGAGAGAATATCTCAACCACGGACCAAACTAGGACTCTTGAACACATGTTGTTGTGAGAGGTAGTTCTCTTGAGAGTATAATTGTGATCTAATGAATGCTTAGTCTGGGAGAGGGCGTACGAGGTGGCTAAGGTAAACCCTAGCTATTAACCTCATTCTTGTCATCGCTCTCCATTTGTCTTTAGATTGTTAGTGGTAAGTACACAACATCATTAATAGTATTATAATAACTAAATTTTAACAGAAGGCACGGTGTTAGAATGACATTGATAATAAGAAAAATCTAATTTGTTACAAAGAAAGCAATCTCATGTTACAAGATCAAATCTAGTGTTACTAGTTTCAAGATGAAAATAAATATAACAAAAATCAAAACAAAATTTTATAAACTTCATACTAAAAGAAAAAGATAAAGAAAACTAAAATAGTATGGAGAAAAAAAGATGAAAAATATGTGAGTCTAGGAAGATGAAAAACATTGTCTCTTGTAATGCATACCCTACATCTATTTCATTTTCAAAACATTTGTAGCATCATAAATACTTATAATATATTTATCTATGAAAATTAAAATAAAGTAAATTATTAAACTGTTAAGCCCTAATATTGGCTCATTATCCCTTAATTGGGGCATATTATATTAGTAATGTTATTTTATTTATGTCGGCTTTAGGCCATTAGTTGTAATTATACCTCCTAGTCTCTTATATATACCAAGGAGACATTTTCATTTT
>ML783595.1:321139-332731 GCA_009831015.1 Picea engelmannii
ATATATATATATATATATATATATATATATATGTTATTTTTTTTTTTGAATAAAAAGTGGATCCTTATATTAATTCTAGCTGAGAGATTACAAAAAGACCTTCATCCTTTCTACTTACAAAGATGCCTACAACCTATCTGCTGACAAAAATGCCCACAGCCTATCTGCTTACAAAAATGCCTGCAACCTATTGGCTTACAAAGATGCCTTAGATCATTGGGATCGGGTCGACCGTTCAGATCATTGGGACAAAAATGCATTTTGCGATTTCGCGTTTCACGACTTCGGGACTTGGGCCGACATATTCCTTCATGCTCCGAACTCCCAAAACCCGAGTTCTTGAAATTTCCTCGAGCCAGATCAATGGTTCAGAGCTCCCCGAGCACCAACGATCCAGATCCGCTCTCGCATTTCACAATTCCGCGTATCGCAACTTCGCGACTTGGGATGACATCTCCCTCCATGCTTCGGACTTCAGATTGTCAAGTTTTAGAAATTTCCTTGCGTCAGATCAATGGGACCAGGTCAACGATTCAAATCTCCTCTTGCACCAACGGTCCAGATCCGCTCTCGCATTTCGCGGTTTCACGTTTCGGGACTTCGCGACTTGGGAAAATAACTCCCTCCATGCTTTGAACTCTCAATTGTTGATTTCCTGAAATTTTCTTGCGTTGGATCAATGGGACCAGATCGAAGGTTCAAATCTCCTCTAGCACCAGCAGTCCAAATCTGCTCTCTCATTTCGCGATTCCGCGTTTCGTGACTTCATGACTTGGGCAGACAACTCCCTCCATGCTCCAAACTCCCGAAACCCGAGTTCCCAAAATTTTCTCTCTTTAGATCAATGGGACCAGATCGATGATCTAGATCACCTCGAGCACCAATGGTCCAGATCCTCTCTCGCTTTTCGCGACTTCACGAATTTGGGATGCAACAACCTACATGCTCCTGACTCCTGATTGTTGGGGTCCCTAAATCATCTGCCAACTGATGTTCTTATGCACTCTCTCGTGAGCTTCTGATCATTTATGACTTGGAAGAGATTCTAAGTAGACAAAGGTGGCACCCCGTCCATATTAGGGCCATTCAGGTGAGACAACTCCTCGCATTGGAGCCAGAGGGGTGAGCTTTGGGACTGTCTGGAATCGTGGAGAATGATCTGCTGCATAGATTCAACCCTTGCATTGGCCAGTCTATCCGCAACTTTGTTTTCACTTTGCCAAATGTGTGAAGGGGTTAGAGTTAGAGAGGGTCTGATAAGAGCGTGGAAGTTGTAAAGAGGGCCAAGGAGGCGCCAGCTGGGAGTGATTTTCCCTGGATCTCTGCTATTCATGATTTTTGTTGCCAAGACTATTATGATTTTGGAGTCTCCTTCAATGATCATACATGTGAGATTTTGATCTAGTGTCATTTGCACTCCTTTGATAAGACCCCAAAGCTCTGCTGAATTGTTTGTGTCACATACGATATTTTTTGCGATGAGGCTTTGAATTTGGCCTAAGCTATTTCTTATGACTGCACTGTAGCCCGAGTGTCTTGGATTGCCTTTTGATGCACCATCAAAGTTGACCTTGTGGAAGCCTTGTGGGGGGAGGAACCACTTAGAGGGACTAAGGGATTTTGAAGAAAGGGGGGGTTGTTGAGGAGGGGTGGAGTATGCGAACGATAAGCCCTAGGAGTTGAGGAGAGAAAGCTCCCCTGGGTCAGTTGGGAAGTCTTCCTTGGTCCAAGATTGCAGCTGAAGAGTTTCCTGGAGATGAAGGAGGATTGTGTTCCAGAGGAGGGTGGGAGGAGATGGTTGGGAGTGAAATATTATTTTGTTCCTCTCTTTCCATAGTTGCCATACTATGAAGCCTGGTAAGAGTTGTCAGCTTTTGTTCAGCATAGGACTTTTGAAGGAGCCGGAGCCCCAGTCCTTGATGGTACTTATACGTTGTTTTTAACTCGTTTGGTTCTTCTACTGAACTGAGTGGCCTGGTTCCAGATGTTCTCACTGAGTGGACAGTTATTTAGGAGGTGCTCCATGGTTTCTGGCTGGAGATGGCAGAGATGGCAGATCGAGGGGCCGATGAAACCTTGTTTTTGAAGATTGTCCCAGGTTAATATCTTGTTCTGAAGTAGAAGCCAGAGGAATGTAGAGATTTTGGGCCAAAGTTTTGATTTCAATATTGTTGTCCATATGCTATCTTTCTGAAGATTATGGAATTTCTCTTGAAGAGTGTATCCCTCCTTGAGAGTGAAGCTTCCATGAGGTGTGTATCCCCATCTGAGAATGTATTGGTCTGTGATTTTTCGGATTCGCCTTTGGGTTGTACCTTGTTTCTAGCGCTGCAGGTCACAGTCCATTTCCACTTGGAGCTCTTGATGAGTAGATTTCCAGCTTCGCCAGGGAGTGCTACTGGGGGTATTTGTTCACAAATCTGCCACTTTGAGATTGGCCAGATATTGAATGTGATTTTCGTAGGATTGTATATTTTCTTCCAGTTGTAGGGGTGGAATTTGCTGCCAGGAATCCGTCCAGAATAGGGCATTCTGGCCATTGCGAATTTCCCAGAAAGCATGTTCCTATATGAGTGGCCGGTTTTTCCAGGCCGCATTCCAGATGTTGGAGCCTTGGATTTGCTCCTGCATTCTTATGAGTTCATTTTGATGCGTGTTTGGGGCATATTTTCATTTCCAGAGTTTTGCCCAAATCTCTACTGGTGTTTTGATCGATCTCCACCAAATTCTTGCTCCCATGGTGCTATTTAATTTTCCAAGATCCCGGAGGCCCAGACCACCTGAAGATTTGGGCTTGCAGACTTTGTCCCAGCTGACAAGGGCCCATTTTTTGTCCAGGTTGTGTCCATGCCATAGAAAGTTTCTTTGCAGATTCCTTATTTTCTTTATGATAGATTAGGGGGCAGCTAGGGCTAAGAAGAGGTAAACTGGGATGGCTTGGAGAACTTACTTTAAGAGAACTAATCTGGCTGAAGGTTGAGGGAGTGAAAGGTCTAGTTGCTGAGTTGATTGGTGATGGAGAGTAGGAGGGAATCCCAAAAGATGTTTCTAGTTGCAGAGTTAGAGAGAGGGAGTCCTAGGTAGCGAGAGGGCAGAGTGCAGACAGGGGTATTCATAAGTTAAGAAAGGTGTTGTTGGATTTCTACAGGGGTATTAAAAAATAAGAGCTGTGATTTGGCCAGATTAAAGGTGGTGCCAGAGGCTTTGTTGAAATCAGAGAGGATGGAACTTAGTTTAATTTCTTCTTGTGCGATGGGGGTGTTCATTATTAGTGTGTCATCAACAAATTGGCTGTGGGAGGTTGTCGGTTGTAACCCATGAAGAGGGAGGCCTTGGAGGGATCCATTTTGAATTGAGGCCTTGATATAGCGTCCTAGTCCTTCAACCATTATGACAAAAAGGAAAGGGGAGAGAGGGTTGCCTTGCCTTATTCCTCTTGAGGGGGAGAAGGGTTGAGAGGGGATGCCATTGATGAGGATCGAGAAAAAGGTTGAGGAAATGAGGTTCATTATCCAAGAGATCCAATCCTTGTTGAAACCAAAAGCTGATAGGAGAGCTTTCATGTATTGCCAACTTAATTTGTCAAAATCTTTTGAAAGGTCAAGTTTTAGAAGCATACCTGGAGTGTGGGTTCTTTTGAGCGAGTGAATGATTTCATGGACAAGTATGACGTTGTCCATGATTTGTCGTCCTTCGACATATTCTGATTGCTCCTTGGAGATGATGAAGGGGAGAATTGGCTTGAGTCTTAGAGCTATGACCTTGTAAATGATTTTGTAGATCACATTGCAAAGAGTTATGGGTCTGAAGTTCTTCGGATTTGTGACCCTTTCTTCTTTGGGAATTAGAGTGAGGAAAGTGGCATTTAGTGTTGGAATAACTTTGCCTGAGCTGCGAGATTCCTCCACCATCTGCCACACTTCCTCCCTTAACATAGGCCAACAGGAGTGGAAGAAGTCTATTGTGAAACCATCTAGAGCTGGAGCCTTGCCTATGGGTAAATCCTGAATAGCCTGATCCACTTCTGCTTGTGTTATTGGTGTCATGAGAGCATCATTTTGTTCTTGGGTGATTATAGTTGGGATATTTTGGGTCACCCGCTCTATTGTTGAGGTGCGGTCCACATTGGGTTCTGATAGGATATCCTTGTAGAAATATGTCAGCTTGTGTGTTATTTCTTGATGAGTTAACAAGGTGTTGCCTTGCGAGTCATCCAGCTTTGTGATGCGATTGATGAGGCATCTGTGGATCATGGAACGGTGGAATAATTTGGTGTTTTTCTCTCCCTCATTGAGCCATTGAACCCATGATTTCTGTCTCCACATGATTTCTTCCTGCTTGTATCTTTCTTCTAGTTTCCTTTTGAGTTCATTCTCCTCCTGTTACTGAGTGATTGTATATCCTCCATGAATGATTTGTCCATGAAGGTTCTCTAGTTTTTGTTCCGGCATTTTCCTTTCTTGGAAAATGTTCCCAAAGACTTCTCTATTCCATTTGAGCACCTGTTGTTTGAAATATTTGAGTTTTTGCTAGAAGAAATACATTTTTGTACCTCTCTGTGTTTCCATAGTGCTCCACCAGTGATGGGCTAGTTCCTGGAAATCTGGATGGGAGAGCCAAAATTTCTCAAATCTAAAGGGTTTAAGCTTGGGGGTAGCAATAGTGTCAACCTAGAGCTGAACCGGCCAGTGGTCTGAGCCTGCCTTCAAGAGGATGTTGGAATCTACTAGGGGGCCTTCCAGAAGGAGAGTTTCCAAGATGAGGAAGCAATCAAGCCTGCATGCTATTTGTTGGTGACCTGATCTTTTGTTGGTCCAGGTGTAGGTTCCATTGCCATTCTCAATATCTACCAGTTTGAGGTTTTCTATGAGTTCCTGGAATTTTGCGTTGTCCTGCTCCAGGCACTTTTCCCCCCTGTTTTCTCCTCCAGCGTGATAATCATGTTGAAGTTTCCCCCTATTATCCATCGCTTCCCTTCTGCTAAAGAACTTAGGTGAGCTAGGCTCTGAAGAAAGAGGTCTTTGTCTTGGCTGTTCTACGGTCCATATGCATTTGTGATCATTCCTTCCTTGTCCGAGACTATGGCTCTGTAGTGCGTTGTGATGGTACTAGGAGTGGAAAAGCCCTAATCAAGGATGACTGTATTAGGATTCCATAGGATGACCAAACCTCCTGAGGCCCCTTTTGAGTCCATTTGATAGGATTTGAAGTTACGCCAACATATTTTGATGATATCTTTTGCAGTTTGCCCTGCACATTTCCTCTCTTGTATCAGGAGTATATCAAGGTCTTCCATTTTGATGCAGTTTCGGAGAATCCTTTGCTTGGATTTTCCATTTAGGCCTCTGATATTCCAGGTGAGGATCTTCATAGTTAACAATTTGGTGGGTGTGAGAAGGAGCTCTCTGAGAGCTTGTGAATTTGTTACAAGTTGATCATATAGTTTACTGCCTCCTTTATTAGCTAGTGAGCCAATTTTATGCCCCGTCGCTTGTTTTCTTTTTGGTGTCTTCTTGGATCTAAGTTTGGGTCTATGTTGATTCCCAGCCTAGAGGTGGCCCCTGCTGATGAGTCCAGAAATACCTTGTGAACTTTCCTTAGTTAGTCTTTTGGTAAGGTATGGAGATCCTTCTTGTTGAGTGCTTCTTCTAGCCTATCTAGTTCGATTTCTACTAGGTCCTGCTCATCCATTTCCATGACTATGCTTTCTTCTTTTTCTGGTTCTTTCCCGGAGGCTGGGTGAGTCTGTGGATCTGCCTGATTTGTTGGGGTCTGAATCCCTAGAGACGAATGATCTTCCTTGCGCTTGCTGTGTTCTTTCCCCGCATTCTTGTGGGGGTTTTCCACCTCTTATGCCTCTAGAAGGCGATTGAGGGCTTCGAATGAGTTGTTGTTCGGGTTCTTTTTGTCATTGCCAGTTGCGGGCTTCTTCTGAGCTTGTTTCCTTCGATTTTTAACCTAGGTGAATCCTTCCTTTGGTTTCTCTTCAACTTCCTTTTTGGGGGGGGCATTTAGAGGGCAGTCTCTGAAAAGGTGCCTGTGTTCATGGCATTTTCTACATCTGAAAGGGATGTGTTCGTAGTCTATGGTTTGGGGCCATTCCTCGTCTTGGTATTCTAGGGTCACTGTGCCTAACAGAGCTTTGGAGATGTTCATGTAGACACAGATCCTTGCATAGGAGGTGTATTTTCTCTGTTTGCTAGCTTCGAAAGATTTGACATAGTTACCCAAGGTGTTACCTAACCCCATTAAAATTTCCTCTAACCAAAACTCTTGAGGTAGGGAATAGAGGCGGATCCAAACCGGTGCATAGGCAAAGTTTTCCTTTTCTAGGTAAAAGTGATCTGTCCAGAAGCGCAGGTAGAAACCAACAGAGTTGTAGAAATACGGTCCTCCTTCAAAAATCCGGTCCTTGTCCTCTAGGTTGTAGAATATTACTGTAAAGAATCCTTTGGAGCTTAGTTGAAGCTCATAGTCTCCCTTGGGGTTCCACCACGCCTTGATCCAACGAGCTAGGTCATTTTCTGAGGGCTAGAGACCTAGGAATTTGCCTATGAGGGCATGGTCCCTCATGAACTGTGTGTGCTCCCCTATCCTAGCGGTTTTGGTAACATACCCAGGCACAACTAGGGCTTGGGAGATACATTTGTTGGGTATCCAAACTCGAGCTGCTTTTGGATGCAAGGACTCTGCATCCATATTCGATTCCTTGCTTCTAGCCATTTCTTCTTGTAGGCATTTTTCTCACATGTGTAGAGGCGACTCAAAGGATGGACGACACACTCTGGCATTCTTCGGGTCATTTGCTGCGGCGTTGCGGTAAGAGGGGGATTTCACCCCCCCTTCTGTGCCCATTTTTTATGTGGCGTTCAGAGCTGCTGAGGAGCAGCGTTCAACATGTACAAAGGAGGTCAAAAGGGGTCAGGTCGGCTTTCACCCCCCTTCTGTGCCCATTTTTCTGTGGTGTTCAAAGCCACTGAGCAACAACGTTCAACGTGTACAGAGGAGGTCAGAAGGGGTCATGTCAGAGAGGATCTGGTACATTAAAGCACTAAACCTTGCAAGGTGCATGCAGAGCTCCAGGGTGCATCATCTTCTGAATATTGTTAATGTTAATGGGAGCATCAAACATGTATTTCCACACAAGTCTATATCAAAATATATATGTTATTAATCTAAGTAACGAATAATAATTTAAAGAGGGTGTTACTTAATGTGATACCTTTTTAACTCCACTTAATTATTTTTTTTCAAAAATATGGAACTAAAATGCAAGTAACGTAAGTTTATGATTTCTTATTTCTTTGAGACGAGCAAGGGAGAGTCCACCCATAAATAATATCCCTTAAATAAATTGTATTTGTCTATTTATTCACATCATGCCAAAAAGCACTTTATATTTCATGTGGAGGAATGTGCAAAAGAATCTTATTATGGGAATGATGTTGAATCCAACTAAAATATTATCAACATGTGGAGGGATGTGCAAAAGAATCTTATTATACCTGCTAGGTTATATTGTAATTGGTTTTAAGTGAATTAGTTTATTATAATTGCTAGGTTATATTATCATTAGTTTTAAATTAATTAATTTGACTTTAATTAGTTTGCAATTTTTTTATAAAGTTTATTAATAAAATTTAAATATTTAATATAATATTTTTAAAATAAAAAAATAATTTTAAAATTTTAAAATTAAAATTAAAATTTTTTGATTAATTGATATGTATAAATTAATTAATTTTATCTGATTTTAAATAAAATTATCAACAACAAAAATTATTTAAAAAGATAAAAAATCTAAAAAAACCTCCATTACCAAATATTATAAAAATTTGATAACATAAAATATTAAAATTTAATAACTATCAAAATACTTCAATACTTTATTATTAAAGCATACTATCACAATACTTTAATACTTTATTATTAAAACATACTACCACAATACTTCAATACTTTATTATTAAAACATTTTTTCATGGGAATAGTTACTGCATCTCACTCATCAGCTGACCCTACCGACCCTGTCTATGTCATCAGCGATCGGCTGATCCCACCGACCCTGTTTTCATTTCGTCCGCACGATCTCCACCGACCCTGTCTACATACCGTACCGTCTGCACTAAGGAGATCTCCACCGACCCTGTCTACATTTCGTCTGCACCAAGGAGATGGTTCCCCATAAATCTTTTTAGTTTGGAGAATTGTATGAATGTTGTTGTTTGGTGATTTTTTTGGGGGATATTTGTCTGAAATTTGGTAAGAAATTGTTAGATTTACAGATTTGAGTGATTATTTCTATATAATCAAAGTATCTCAAAAGTTTTTCAGTATGCTGAATCCATTTGTGTATTCAAAACTAGATTTGAAACAACAAAAAATTAATGATTTTATGTAAATTTATGTAGCCAAATTCTGGTGAAAAAAACCATTTCATAAAATAATTAGACAACACCTTTTTAAATTCTTATAAGTAATTAAAACTTAAATATAGAATTTATGCCTAATTTAATTTAATTATTTTACTTATTACTTTATAATAAAAAAATTATAAACATTAAATTTTTTATTAAATAAATATTTTAAATAATAATTTAATAAAAATAATATTTATTTATTAATTATTAATAAAATAAAATTATATATATATATATATATAATTAAAATTATATAACGAATTATATTAAAGATAATAATTAAATATAGTTTGTTTAATATATATTTTTAAGGTTTTTTTTTAATTAGTTTATTATGGGTTTTTTTTAAATTCTTTTAAATATTTTAGATATAAAATTAATGAGAATAATAATGTTTATTTATTAATAAAAATAAAATATATATTTAGTTGAAGTTGTAGAATAGATAATGATAATTAAAAAAATAAATTATTATAAAATAATGTCTAATTTAACAATTACAAGAATTAATAAATCTTATTTATAATATATAGACAACAATTCTGTTTAAATTTGTTATATGATGATTTCAATTTACACTAATAACATTATGAATAATTATTAATATCTAGATTTTTCTAATTATACTTCCAATTTTAAAGATGATTTTTTTTGCTTTTAAACTATGCATTAATAATAATAATACATTATTACAAGATTCAAATATTTCATTTTCACTTTGTACTACATACAATTATTACATCAAAATAATTAAATATAAACAATTTTATTGCTAATTAAACTTATTATTAAAAATTATTATTGAAATACTAAATATTATCATCATATCATATCACGTGGTATCAATAATGTCCTCTGTAAATATATTCATCCACGACTTATGATGAAACTAAATACTATGTGTCTCTACCACACTTTTAAAAATATTTTGGATGGATGATAATGTCATCAAATAATTGTGTTATTGTATTTTTAAAACTCAGTTTTTCACAATTTTCTTTGCTTATTGTAGTTTTAAAGGAGACTTCAGGGAACTTTCCTGACCTAATGGTTAAGAATATGTGTTTCATCTTAAGAGGTCACAGGTTCAAATTCAAAGGGGTAAGGGTATGTATACCTTCTTAGACTTTACCAGTCAAATGCTGGGCAGAGGGGGGTCCCTTGTCCCACAAACAAGGGGGTCTCATACACCAAATTTGGTGTGCTGACTTGGCCGTGACCTTAAAAATAGATTATTATTATTATTATGAAATCTCTCAATGCTTCACAACTTCCTTCGCTTATTGTAGTTTTAAAGCAGACGCCACGGAACTTTCCTGAGGAAATTGTTGTATTATGAAGTCTCTCAGTCCTTCACAACTTCCTTCGCTTATTGTAGTTTTAAAGAAGACGCCACGGAACTTTCCTGACGAAGTTGTTGTATTATGAAGTCTCTCAGTCCTTCACAACTTCCTTCGCTTATTGTAGTTTTAAAGCAGACGCCACGGAACTTTCCTGAGGAAGTTGTTAGTATTATGAAGTCTCTGCCTAAGCAATCAGAGTCATCCACCACTTCAAAATGTCCACTATTCATCAAAGACAAAAGATACATGCTCTTTAATTTTAATTCAGTCGTTCACGACTTCTCTAGTCAACGGGAAGTCAACATTCCCTGGAAATATTTCCAATCTTATCTATAATACCAAATCTTTACCGTTCTTTATGAGTACATTAAAATATCTAGAATCATAAACAACTATATTCGGCTATCTATATCTTTACGGCAGCTAGCAAACTGGGCAGAACTTAATGCACTTTTTTTGTCGACTTCAGAGAAAAAAGATGGAGTCGAAGAGCATCGCGGTTTCGATTTCACAGCTAAGCTGGCTGGTTTGTGCATGGAGCTTGGCATCATTTATTATTAATCCATGGTGCCATGCTCTTCCTCGAGAAGCTCAAATCCTCCTGCAAATGAAGAAAAGTTTCAAGGATGATCCCTACAATGCATTAGACAACTGGATGTTAGACTCCGCTAATGCGCCCTGCAATTGGGATGGAATCACCTGCGACAATTCTACAGGTATGGTCATTGAAATCGCACTCGAAGACGAATCTCTCAACGGCCCTCTCTATTCCGGTCTATGCAATTTGCAGAGCTTGGAAAAACTCCACTTGGGTTTCAATAACTTGTATGGGATTCTGTCACTTCCTCTCACGAATTGCAGCAACCTCCAATCCCTCAACCTCACGACAAATTCTCTGTCCGGCACTTTGCCAGACTTTTCTGGACTAAAGTCCTTGAAGATACTCGACCTCACGACCAACAACTTCACAGGCCTATTCCCTGCTTCTCTGGGAAATTTACCAGAGCTCACCTCCCTCAACCTTGCAGAGAATCCCTTCACTCCTGGCACAATTCCCCAACAACTCATGAGTTTGAAGCAACTCAACGCCTTCTACTTGGCCACCTACAATTTGATAGGAGAAATCCCGCTTTTCATCTTCAATTTCACAGAGTTGGGCCTCCTGGATCTCTCGGACAACAGCCTCAGCGGATCCATTCCCAAGGAAATCTCCAACCTGAAGAAACTCTATCAACTGGAGCTCTACTACAACTATTTCAGCGGGACGATCCCTCCCGAATTGGGCGATCTCATGTTACTGCAGAACTTCGATGCGTCGGGCAACAGTCTTACCGGCAACATTCCGCAAGAGCTCGGGAATTTGAAGAAGCTATTATACTTGCAGCTGTACAACAACAATCTTTCGGGCCAAATTCCCGAGAGCATTGGGGAATTGCCGCTTCTGGAAGGCTTGTCGATCTATCAGAACAATCTTACAGGCCAATTACCACAGAAGCTCGGCAGCCTGTCGAAATTCAACATGCTGGATGCGTCGGAAAATCGGCTCAATGGCTCGCTGCCTAAAGACATCTGCAGAGGAGGAAACCTGCAGTACTTTTTTGTTCTTGAGAACTATTTCACAGGAGAATTGCCTCTCTCATACGGGGCTTGCCAAAGCTTGATACGCTTCAGAGTCGGTAACAACGGTCTCAGCGGTAGAGTGCCCGGGGGAATCTGGGGTCTGCCCAATGTCAATGTTATAGATCTGAGGTTCAATAATTTTGTCGGCGAAATGAGTGCCGAGATCGGAAACGCAAAGAATCTATCGCAGTTGACCATTCAAAACAACC
>ML783595.1:332831-365776 GCA_009831015.1 Picea engelmannii
CAAGGCAGAAGTTGAAACTTTGGGAACCATTCGCCACAAAAACATAGTGAAGCTTTATTGTTATCTGTCCAACCGGCATTCAAATGTGTTGGTTTATGAATACATGCCTAATGGGAACCTGTTTGAAGCTTTGCATAGCAATAGTGATTTGGATTGGCCAACGCGACACAAGATTGCATTAGGGGCAGCTCATGGATTATCTTATCTTCATCATGATTGCTCCCCTGCAGTTATTCATAGAGATGTCAAGTCTACCAATATCTTTCTGGATCAATTTTATGAGGCCAAGCTTGCTGATTTTGGTGTTGCAAAAGTTCTTCAAGCTTGCAACAGAGGAGGGGATTCAACAACAGTTTTTGTAGGTACTCACGGTTACATTGCTCCTGGTAAGTTTTTCTACTCTTTTGTCCGGGATATATGCTCCATTTTCTTCCTTGATGTTTCCCACACGAGGCTTTCTGCTCTTAAGTAGTGTGTTTTTGTAACATGCTTTGCGGTCCTTGACCTTTAACATTATTGATATGCATTAATCGGTATTTCTTGCAAGGGATGAACCTGAATTGTATCCTCTGTATGTATTTTCCTGGCAGAATATGCGTACTCCTTGAAAGTCACCGAGAAGAGCGATGTTTACAGTTTTGGCGTGGTTTTGCTGGAGCTCATAACTGGCAAACGACCCATTGAACCGGAATTTGGAGAGAACAACGATATTGTTTATTGGACTTCACACAAATTCTATGAGAAGGAAGATGCCTTTGTGATTCTTGATTCGAAGATTTCCCAGTCATTCAAGAAAGAAATGATTCGGGCTTTGAGAATTGCAATGTTTTGCACACACAATCTGCCAACTTTGCGGCCTTCTATGAGAGAAGTTGTGCAAATGTTGCGGGATCCTTGTAACTGGAATACAACCATGCAAGTAAGGACTCAAAGCATGCAAATGTTATAGTTGATATCCATAGAGCACTAAATAAATAGTGAACTTTGTAGAAAACCCTCGTTGTAAACTACTACTGCCTGAATGAGGGTTTTTCCTTGCCCTTTAGATGATTGATGAGACATGTATAATACTTGGCAAATGTTCAATTCATAGCATAAAAAGATCATGTATCATAGAATGAATTCTTTGTCATTAAAGGAGCTGTTTAGTTGGATTTTGAAGGCCAATATGAGCAGATTGTTGCTGGTCAAAAGTGCACTTTTAAATCCAGTGCCTGCTATCAACCTTCGAATGTCTTCTTTAGTATTCCAGTAGTATCCCTGTAATAAAATTTGATAGTTGCAAATTTATTTGTTGTTAGATGTAAATTTATTTGGAAGTGTGTTGAATTGTTGATGGAGGGTCTTCATTTTTCAATGAAACGTGATAATTAGATATTGAATTTTATTTTTGGCTCTATAAAAATCAGTAATTCGACGAGAAATTGTTACTCCTGGCAAGAGGTGGTTGCAGTGCACAGAAAGAAGTCACCCTCATATTCACATCCCCAACTTCACTAGAGCATAATTAACCTAAGAGATGAGAGATGATTTGCAGAGGTCCAGGTACTGCATGGCTGGTGGACGATTTCTGAATTGAGAGCTTCTTGTTATGGATGCTGCAGACTGAGAAATAATTAGCGAAGGAGAGTTGAGTAGAGAATGCGAGGAAGAGGATTTTGATTAAGACCAGACGATCGTTCCATTTTAACAGACATGGAGATGGAGGTGTCTGTATTGATGCAGGTGTTGTTTTTCCATTTCTTATTGGGCGTTCCAGTCACGACTCTTGACATCTAAGTTCGACATGAACGCTTTCCGCAAGATTTTATGTTCAACACAACTTAATTGATCAAGAACTTGTCAGTTACTACTTCATTGATCAAGAATTTGTCATTACTACTTCAAGAACTTGTCAGTTACTACTTCAGGAGAAAAGTGTATGGGCAACCTTTTCGTTTTGATACAATTTTAGAAATTTCTCCATATAAATTTGAACGTTGGAACTTTACTTTTGGTTCAGCACAAACATGCATGCCTGCCTGTTCAAAGACAAAGCAGGTCCAGAAAGATAACAGATTAGATTACTTGATAGATGATATCAAATCCCAAAGCCATGCAGCAAGGATAAACTCTCATATAAGGCTCTCATACACGAAAATTGGTTTGTTTCGTTTCCGTTGGATTTTTTATTTTTTAATTTCAATGCACCTAATAAACAACAAACATTAACAAGTAGGGCATTAGCGCGGGTCTGGAAGATGGAGAAGAAGCTTTAGCTTTAACCAATGATGAATACCAATCCCACATAGCTAATGAAGCTCCTAGTTACAAGTAAACGAGGCTCCTACTGAAGCTCCTACTTACAACTACTTACTTCAAAAAAAATTGTTGTTTAAACTTTAAAATAAGATAGGGTGAACAAAGAGACAAGAAGGTAAGGTGAACATAGATACCACAATATGGTTAAAGCTGACAGTATCACATGCCACTTATCTGTAAATATGCAAATTTTTAAGCCAAAATACAACGGTAACCCATGGAACAAATTCATATTACGGCCTTTCAAAGACAACTTACTTGTTATGGCATCTTGTATTATATGAAGCCTTATGATTGGCACGCATTAAGTGTCTTGTGGGGAGAGATGAATGGTTCTTAATAGACTCCCAACTTTTCTATAAAGGGAGTAGTTACATTTTTAGTTTAAGTTCATTGAATGTGCTATATTTTACGTAACTTTCTTGTGATATGGTATTATTAGCACAACCACATAATTGTTGTTGATGAATGCCGAGGAGCCTATTTAAATATTCACATCTACATCGAATAAATGAGTTTGTGCATAATTTTATTTTAAATATTTACATTACAACACTCAATGCTAGGGTTCCATTATTTCGCTCAATTGGTATGCAATACATTGGGCTCTTCCTAACCTATATGCAATGTGCAATCTCTCTGAGCACTCAAAACCGTTTAAACACATTTCTTAAGTCATTCAAACTTGTTCAAACTCATCTCTTAAGTCATTCAAACTCATATTTGTCATTGAGAGGATGGGGTGTAATATATTCATGTACATAAACTGAAGGATGGATATATCTGAAGGACTAATATATATTCATATGGTTGAAAGTGAAGGACTAATAGATTCATGAACATTGCAATGTGATATATCATTGAAGGATGGATATATCGTTGGATTGAACAAACATCGTTGAAGGACGGATAAGTCGTTCAAACTCATCTCTGTTATCAGAGGATGGGGTGTAATATACTCATGTACAAAAAGTGGTGGATATTATTCGATGTGGATGTGAATAGTTTGATTGTAAATATGCAATGTAGATGTAAATAGTTTGATTTTAAATATGCAAAAAGAGTGGCTGATATTTAAAATCAAATTATGCACAATTGAAATCGAACTACTCACATGCACTTTAAATCCCTCACAAGCAATCTATCTTTCAATTACTCACATGCCATTTAAATTGAACGACATTCCCTCATCTATGGGCAATTTGTCTGAGCACTCACGTGCAATTTAAAATCCAACCATTCTAATATGTAAAATAGAACTATTCATGCATTGGGATTTATGATTTAACCTCATGGGATGATTTAATCTTAGTATGACACATTGAAGCATTCAGAGCTACAAATTTAACCTATTCAATATTTAACCAATTCCTTTGGATGGATACTTACTCGCATTTTCTCATACTTTGTGGTTGTTAGCGATCGTATCATCCAAGAATATGAATTTGGTCATTGATGGGAGGAAAAACTCTCCAATAACAACAAAAACCATAAAAAATACTTGATATTTAGCTAATAGAATTTAAAAAGATAAAAAAAAATCAACCCTAACTTTGGCAATGTTGAAAGACCAAAAGAAATCAACCCTAACTTTGGCAATGTTGAAAGACCAAAAGAAATCAACCCTAACCTTTGCAATGTTGAGCAAGTTTTTGTTAGATAATCCAAAATACAATTATCATAGTTTATAAAGTTAGAATAAAAAGATTATTAATTTAGAATATTAAATTAATAATCTAGAATATTTGATAAATAAATGTAGACTTTTAGAGATACATTATTGTTGTAAAAGATATGACTCTAGAGAGGTGTCATATCTTAGGCTCTAAATTAGGAGATTTGTTTTAATATTGTTAAGATAGCATTTATTGTAAATGGACACTTGTTTATTTAATAAGTGATCCATATCTTGAGTTTGTTAGGACGTTTAGCTTATATATAGCTCTTTGCAAGAGTATTGAGTTGTTGGGATGTAAACTCTTGCAATGTCTCTTATGTAATTTATTTTCCTATTGATAAAATTGTGTGTCTGAGGACACTTCGGCCATTATTGTGGTATCAGAGCTCCAGTAATGCTGCTGAATTGAAGAAGAGATTTGCTGATTTGCGGAAGAGATCTCTACGTTACAGACCAAGGAAAGTCGGTGCATACTCTGTCAGTAAATCGATCAGTTATTGTTCAAATGTTTTTAAAAAAAGGGAAAAGAAATTGTTTTTCTTTCAGTTTTCAGTCATTAGACTCAGAAAAATTGTTTCTGGCATAGTAATTTCTTGTTTTAAAAGAATGCATTACTGTCCCTAGCTCCTTTGTAGTGATACATCCGTCTCTGTCCTTGTCAAACAAGCTGAAAGCCTCCTTGAACTCGGAAATCTGCTCCTCTGTAAGCCTGTCCATCATTTTCACGAAATGCAAGCAGATAGACTACCAGAGAAACCAAAAAGGGTGATCTGATTGTGTTGCCCAGGGTCAAGATCGATCTCACTGTTTCCTGCTTCTCTTCATTTCTTTTCAAAACTGGAGGGCCGACTTCTGTGTGCGCACGATCTCCTTATTTATTTCGATCTGTGTGTGCGCGATCTGTGTGTGTGATATAATTCTGTGTGCGCGCGAATCAGATTAAACCATGTGTGCGTGCGAATCAGATTAATTCTGTGTGAGATTAAACCCTGGTCGCATTCAAAATGTATGCATTCATTTAGAACCCTGATTGCATAGGATCTCTTCATTATTTTTGCAAACAACGCAGATTTTGTAAACAACGCAAATTAGAACCCTGGTCGCATAGGATCCATTCGATTCGTTTTTTTTCTTGATTCGATTCTCTGCATAAACAAAACATGATCTACAGGCGATTTCAAAGGAGCAATTGGCCATTAAAAACGCGTGCAAGATCAGTCTTCGGCTATTATGAAAATGCATGCAAGAGATCCGGCCATTAAAAACGCATGCAAGATCTATGTAACCTGATCCGTGTAACCGGATGTTCGAGGTAACCTGGTGCAAAATCCGTGTGAAGGGTGCGCGTGCGTGAATTTCATGTGTCACAAGTGAATGCGTGTGTAACAAGCGAATTGGAAAAGAAGTAGAGTGATTTGCACGACTGCATAGTATCACTGTGTTATTTCGCTGTGTATAGCTGTTGAAAATGTTATCATTTGACCTGCATAGTATCGCTGATTCACAATATATTCTATGCGAAACTCTGTACAAAGATGCCCATAACTTCACAAATATGCAGGTAGTTGGTGAACGTCAAATCACACAAATCTATGACAGGTTATTGCTATTGCTTGCAGTTATTTATTTCTAAGAAGTTCCAGAAGTTCCACGCAGTTTCACACTAGAAGTTCCAGAAGTTCCACGCAACGATCTGCTGATTGGGAATTGCTTTCCCAGACTCGTTTTTTGAAGCATGAATAAAATATCATGGATATAATTTATACTTGTTTGTAAAATCTGTTTACAACTTAACCCTAGACTTTGAGATCTAATTTTTATGTAGTTGAAGTTTTGTCATTGATGACAACATAAATCTGCCAAAGATTTCTCATTATTGCACAAAATTTACTGCAAGAACTTCAATTAAAAAGACTAAAGTGCAAGAACTTCTGCCTCATCATCCAACTTCCTGGTGTTCAGGGTGGTGTTGCTCGAGGCTGCTTTGTTTTGATCCTGCATTAAATTTCTTGAAGACTTCAGCAGAAGGAGATTTTCTTAGTCAAGTATAATTGCTATTATCTTGATGTGCATTATCTTATTATCTTCTCAAGTATTTTTTTTTGTAACTCAAAGTCTTTTTACTTTGAGGGGGGGCAAAATTGCCATATTTTTGTAAAAGTGTAAAATTTTGAAAGTTCCTTGGATTTGACTGGAGCCAAGTACAAAGCTCGGTTTAAATGGCCAGATCTATGTTGAGTTTTAAAAGGTTAAGTTCTACATATTGGGCAGAAGCTATCCATACAGCTATATACTTAAGGAACAGATCTCCAACTGCTTCTTTGGATGGAATCACACCTTATGAAGCCTGGTATGGTTTCAAACCTCGAGTTAAACATCTTAGAGTTTTTGGATCAGTATGTTATGCCTTAGTTCCGAAAGAAAAACAAACTAAGCTTGACTCAAGAAGTTTGAAATGCACAATGATTGGGTATTTTGATGGGAAGAAAGGGTATCGATTTTTGTCCAATGGAAAATTTATTGTGAGCAGGGATGTCATTTTTGATGAAACTGAAAGTAAAAGTGCTGAAGAAATAGAAAGTCTTCTTCAAAAGTTAGAAGCTAAAGGAAATCAAAGAAAAGGAAACGCTCAAAGTTCACCAAATTCACTTAATTGGTATGAACTTGATTTTCCTTCATCTGAAGATGTTTCATCCAGTCCAGTTACTTCGACAACATCCTTTGGTTCTTCCAGCAGTTCATCCGAATCTCCTAGCAGCGGTAGTTCATTTGACAATGATTCTCCACCTCCAAACTCTTCAACTGATCAACGAACATCAGTTTATATTAATCCAATTTACAATAATTGTAATACAGATCCCCAAACCAATGAACATCAACTACCAAAGTGGGCAGTTCAACTTTTGAAAGATGTAAGGCCTGATGAGAAAAATAAAACAGGAACAAGGGGATCACACAACAATGAAGGGAATTTTGCCTTAGTAGCAAATGATTTTACTGAACCTTCCACCTACAAGGAAGCAGTCAAACATAAAGAATGGCAACAGGCTATGGTTGAGGAATATCAAGCAGTCATTGATAACAACACTTGGAAACTTGTTGATTGTCCTACAAGTGTTAAACCCATCGGATGCAAATGGGTTTATAGAATTGAATACAACCAACATGGCGAAATTGACAAGTATAAAGCTCGACTTGTGGCTAAAGGTTTCGCGCAGCAGGAAGGCATTGATTATGAGGAAACTTTTGCTCCTACCGCTAAATGGAATACCATCCGAATAACACTTTCCTTGGCTGCTCAGAAAGGTTGGAAAGTCCATCAAATGGATGTAAAAAGTGATTTTATCAATGGAGACTTACAGGAAGATGTGTATATGTAGCAACCACCCGGTTTTGAAATTGCAGGGCAGGAGCATAAATTCTGCAAATTAATTAAGGCTTTATATGGGTTAAAGAAAGCTCCTCGAGCTTGGTATATCAAAATGGATGAATACCTTAGGAAGGTTGGTTTTCATCGCAGTGAATCTGATGATACGTTGTATATCCGTCAACAGGGTTCTTATCTGGTCATTCTTATTATGTTTGTAGATGATTTGCTCATTACAGGCAACAATGATGATCATATTGCACAGGTGAAAAAGGAGTTACATGCAGGTTTTAAGATGGCAGATTTGGGACTTCTTCACTACTATCTTGGTGTTGAAGTATTCCAACGTCCCCATCATATTTTCATTTCTCAGCGTAAGTATGCGGCAGAACTTCTTCAGCGGTTTGGCATGCAGGATTGTAAGCCCTCTCTTACCCCTATGGAACAAAACTTGAAACTTTCAAAATTTGAATGGACGCAGGATTTTACAGGACTTGGGCATTTCTCAAACAGAAGCTACATCATTATTCATCGACAGCCAGTCAGCCATTAAGCTTGCCAAGAATCCAGTTTTTCATTCAAAGACAAAGCACGTGGACACCAAGTATCATCATATCATATCGCTTATTGCAAAGGATGTCATCAAGCCAATTTATTGTCCTTCAGAAGATCAGATCTCTGACATTTTCACGAAACCTCTTGGCAGAATAAAATTTACTAAGTTCAGGGATGAACTTGGTATCTGTTGTAATGTATTTTTGGATCATAGGGGGGAATGTGAGATAATCCAAAATACAATTATCATAGTTTATAAATTTAGAATAAAAAGATTATTAATTTAGAATATTAAATTAATAATCTAGAATATTTGATAAATAAATGTAGACTTTTAGAGATACATTATTGTTGTAAAAGATATGACTCTAGAGAGGTGTCATATCCTATGCTCTAAATTAGGAGATTTGTTTTAAGATTGTTAAGATAGCATTTATTGTAAATGGACACTTGTTTATTTAATAAGTGATCCATATCTTGAGTTTGTTAGGACTTTTAGCTTATATATAGCTCATTGCAAGAGTATTGAGTTGTTGGGATGTAAACTCTTGCAATGTCTCTTATGTAATTTCTTTTCCTATTAATAAAATTGTGTGTCTGAGGACACTTCGGCCATTAGTTTTTGAAGACATGAAAAAATGATTTTCAAATACAAGTAAGAATACCCAACAAAGTATAGTAGATTATAATATATAGTGCCATTGATGGCAGGAAAACTATGCAATAACAACCAGCACAATAACTTCTTAATATAATTAAGTAAAAAAGGTAAACACATATGTATGCCTTTATAAAAGCCAGGAAGTTAATGGATGATATCACAATCCTTCATTTATTGTGATGACCAAGAATATTCCATTGATATTTAATCATGTCCATAGAAAACACATTAAAAACTAAAAACGTATTAAGTGTGCCCATTCCATAACGAGATCAATTACCACAAAATATTTGATAGTGAGATAAAGAGGTAGTATCCTAGGTTTAATCATAACCCGTTGATGAAATTGTCCATGAACCAGTCCCCTTTCTAGTTCCATATCCAGGTACAGAGGCTAAAGTAGGAGCATTTGAGTCAATTCCAAATTCAAATCCATAGCCATTAGTTGTGGGGGTGGAAGCAATACCCGTTACATTAGATCCAGTTTCTATTAATAACCCAACATATTAAGTTCCATCTTTCATTATCATATCACCAATAATCAATGAGACTAGTTGTTGCACCAAATATTTTGATTCGAGTCATCCATCATCCATATAAACTCTTGAAACGATATAATTGAACCATAATTGATTCTGAACCTAGGGTTTTCAGTGAACAAATTATCACAATTTTTCTAAACTTTCCATATCGAATTCGAATTCACTTATTAATTTTGCATACCAGACCGAGTTGCCAAATTTTCGAATTCTTTGAACCAATTCTGCCAAATTTGGTCACTATGATCAACAACCAATGACAAAAACGTAAAATGTACCTAAAAACTAGAGTCAATCAATAGAGTAATCAATATAGTGTATAATGTATCATGATGTTTAAATGCCTCTTGATATCATTATTAGAATGTCGAGGAATTTGTATTTCCCAATCTAATGAAGCTTCACTCATGACAAGACTTGATTATTTTCTCATTTTAAAAAACAACTCAAAATCATAGTTAAATTACATATTATTTGATAAAATACATTAATTTTTTTCTTTATTAAAAATATATAAACTAAAAATTAATCTTAATAAACAAAGATAATCTCTCTTTATGTTATTAAAAATCATTAAAAAATAATCTGTTCCAAACAATCGAGAACACATGTCAGTAAGAAGGTTGATAGGATAGGCTGTGAAGGGAGATAATCGATGTCTGAATGTAAGAGATGATGTTGAGAGAGAGAGAGAGAGATACTTGCACTGCAGAACGACTAGGCTAGGAGGAAGGAAAGGTAACCATGACATATCTTTGTAAGCGCGGTGCGCAAGCCTGAAGCAATAACCAAACACATAATAAAGAAGCTAGTCAGTGTGGATGTAGCCCAGAGTTGGGTGAACCACGTTAAATCTTTTGTTACATGTCTTTTATGTGATTGTTTATGGATTTTATTTGGATGCATATTAGAGTAGATTTGATTTATGTTTAATCCTTGCACAATAATAACGATTGTTATAGTAATGGGTTATGTGGTAATCTGGAATATAATGATAATATGAATCTGACATCACTAAGTAACTAATAGAGAACAAGGACACAATAACGTGCGCAAAATCAATAAGTAAGAATGAACTGAATGGTCACCTCCCATTCCTTCACTACTGCAAAAACATGGTTCTTGCAGTCCCAATAGATACCTTGGGTGAGACTTCATCTGTGCATGCAGGTGATGCCAAAAGGATCAGTGTCTGGTGGGTTTTTTTGGTCATAGATAAATAGAATCTAGGGTCTTATAAACCACACGCAGCGCCAACAAATGGTTCCAATGTCGAGACCCGAAATTTGCAATTGAGTGAATGTTTTGGAGGCCGACTAAGAAAGAGATCTTAGAATGGTTGGAAAGGAAGGAACGAGAATTTGCTTGACAAGAGAACATAAAACCTCGAATGAGTAACAAGAAATGGATGCAAAGGTATGTGTATACATAACTACATGAAATGTTATTTGGCGAATTTCCAATTATTCTGACTGAGTGGCTAGAAATATTAGTGGAGAATACTGGAAGGTACATAACTGCAACGCCGAGGAATTGGACTCCTAAGTTGGTAAGGAAGCTAAATTATGTAAGTAATCCAACTACTCGTGCAATTGATTTTTGGTTGGATAGCATACTAGGAGGACACATTACAAAGTTTGCAGTAGATTGTACCCAATCATACAATGTTGCAGAAAGGGATTTTTTCAAAGGTCCGCGCGGGAGGTTCATGAAATCATTAGGTACATGGATAAAGATGTTGTTGTGTGACAAGTGTGTGATGACGATGCAATCCAACTACTAAGGGGCCTCACACACTTATGGGAACCAGGGGATGACAAGAGGATAGTCTGAGGGTGGGAGAGAATGAAGGAAACGATGAAGAAGGAGGGGAGGGATTGAGGATGCAGAGGACCGAAGAGGGTATACCATAGGAAGAAGACGTGTTTGGAGTATTGCATGGAGGAAGGAGGTACAAGAGGAGAAATATTGGGGTTGGAAAAGGAGAGTCGCATAGTGAGATAGATGGGAGAGAACCTTACACAATCATCCAAATCATGGAAATACCACATACATGTGGAGAAGAAGAGGAGTCCCAATCCAATGCAGTGATAGAAGAACCATTAATTCCTACTCTGATAGAGTCTTGTGTCGAATCCACGACCCCATGCACATCACCACAATTAGAGATAACAATTGAAGACTTATCAAAAGAAATTGTAGTAAGTGAGGGAGGACATAGTAGTAGCAATCAGAGCAGTGGAAGCAGTGCATAGATTTAGAGTCAGAATCAAATTTAGAGTCAACCAGCATCACCAAGAAGAGGGAATACACAAAGCAACATGGTAGGGGTAGATAATACCCTTAGACTACCTAAGGTCCATGGAGTTGGGTCAAAGGACCTAGAACAACATATGTTTGTCTGCGAGACAATTTGGGCCACAAAGAATGTCCAAGACAAGGCTATGAAGATTGCATAATTGGAAACAACATTTCAAGGTTGTGCACTAGTATCGTACATGAAGCTACAAAGTACCACACCTACAGGGCAGGCCAGGAATTTGGCAAAGATATGGAAAGCACTACTCAAAGAGTTCAAGAATCTGAATTCTGAGTCAGAATACATCACAGAACTGAAGGAGATTAAATAGGTACAAATAGAGTTAGTATGGGACTTTGATCAAAGGTTCAAGAATCTGATCGGTAGAATGATATTCTAGATCCTTGATCAATAACATCAAGAATGGTTTATTGTAGGAATTCTACCACACATCTGGAGGCCATTGATTCAACAGAAGGTTGCATCACAGCCCGAGGTGCTGGAAATTGCAATGAAATTGGAATCATCCCCAGTAGGAGACAGTGGAGGAATGGCACAGGTTCCGATGCAGTTGGCTTCTTTGACGATTCAACTCACTGAACTTACAAAAGGGAATGAGAAATGTGAGAAATTTTGGTGTACCAAGTGTAGGACTGAAGGCCATCATAAACACGAATGCCCAACATTTGTGCAATATTTGGTGACTAGAGCGTTGAATCCATTACCAGGAGGAGGATATTGTGAGATATATAAGAAATGGGGACACCACCCAACTGAGTGTTCGTTATTACAGAAGTATCAGAGTACACCAAGGAACTTGTTTTGCAATTTTTTCAAGTTCGTTGGACATGAAGAGAAGGATTTTTGCGCATTTGACTTGATGAGGGAGCACACTTTAGATATGTATAGGATTCAGGAGGATAATGTTGCAGCAGAAGGGGGTGGTCCACAATATAATAATCAAAGAGGATTTAATATAGGGAACAAAGGAAAATTTGGTAGAGGCCAAGGCAAAGGAAATTTTGGTAGACGAAGAAGAGGATCGATTGTATGTTACAATTGTAATCAACCAAGACACTTGGCCAACGACTTCCCGAATCCGTGTACAACATGCACATACTATAGAGCACTGGAACATGCGACAGAAGGTTGTCCTAAGCTAGTTGCAAAATGGCATGCCAAAGGAAACCATAACCAATATCCAAACCAAGATGTACATAAAATATTAGCTGAAAAACACAACGAAGGACCAAGAATAACAGTTGTTATACACAAAGGTGATATAACAGGAGCTGGTATGATGAATGCGGGAAATAAGATTGAACAATGGGTATAGAATTCATTAGGGCCTATGCCAACATTTGATACTCAACAAGAAAAAGAGACATATTAGAGGGCAAGAAAATAAGTACTTGGACAATATTGGGGAGCATCAACATAATCTGCGCCTTATGTAGGAGATCACGTCATGCCTGAGAAGCCAAATGGAAAGGTAAGCACGCTAACATAATTCCTGAGGAGTTTTGTAGAGCTAATGAAACATGAAACTGATCTAAGTAAACTATATGACATGATTGATCATTGTACACGAGGAAGGAAAACTCCCATCACACAAAGGGTGGTGATTCAGGTACTGCGCAGGAAGAGGGCCAATGGAGAATTCAAATTCAGTATGCAAATTGGGGAGTGTGATGTGGAAAATATCATCTTGGAATTAGGTTCTCGATGTGAATGTTTTACCCAAGAAAACATGGGAGATTATGGGAAAACCAAAGCTAGTATGGTCTCTTGTTCAGTTAAGGCTCGCAAATCAGCACAAAATAGTATCGATTGGTTGCTTGAGAGGAGTACCTGTGAACATAGATGGAGTGCGTAGTGTGATAGAATTTGAAGTTATTGAGATCATGGATGACAGTCAACCATATCCAAAACTGATGGGACTGGAATGGGATTTTGATAACTAGGTGATAATTAACTTGAAGAGGAGGGAGACAATATTTGAAGTTAGATATTTGAAATTTACTACACCCTTAGACCCATCAAAAGGAAAGAGATACATAGAGTTGGTCAGAGGAAATGAAATTGACAACTTATATAACATGACTGCGCTGATAGACGACTATGTCAACCCTATTGCAAATGGTGCACTAAGTTGGAGAAGTATCAATTTGTGTGTATCAGATTTTGAAGAAGGTCTAGATCATTGGAAGTAGAGAATGCATGAAGTCTCAACTAGACGATGTGCACACATAACCTGATCCTTGCATCGGATTGGAACAGAGCTATGTAATCCACTCAAGTATGATGGATTAACTAATCTAAGCTTGTTTGTAAATGAATTTGATTTGCAGGTACCCAAACAATAAAAGATGTTAGCACTAGATGTTGTCCTAAAAGTGACTCCAACCAGATGGTGGGTTGCACACAAAGAAGGAATGGAAGATTTCCCACAGTGCAGAAGGATAATCCAAGTCAAGTTTGGTATTTAGGTATAAAACATTGCGTAGAAGTATACAAGAGAGAGTGATCCAATAGGTCATGTTGAGAAATGCAAAGCTTTATGGAGTTCAGTACCAAAAACGAAATGCACGCACAAATTTATACATACCCTAGACACAATTATGAAGAACTAGTATTTGGTATTGGAAATGTGCAGAGAGACAACAAGATGGGAAGAGTTGGATCAGAGGTTCAAATTCACATTTTCATTTGAACATGAATCTCCATCAATAGATGCAACACTACAAGGCTATTCAAACTAAGATATTCTCAGAAGAAGGGTCGATGGAGGTGGTACCGGTATGCAATGCGCACAAAGCTACTAAGATTGTCCATGAGTTATTGGAGTGTTACAATTGGCTAAGGAAGAATATGATGAGGAAGATCCCAGAAATGTATAAGTACCTGATACATAAGGAGAACGAGCAGTAGAAGGGCCAGAGCTTGAATACACCGCATACAACTAGCCAATAAAGACGTGGAAGGTAAACATTGGGATGGAAGAAAATCCAAAGTTTGCACAAATAGGGGATTATTGGAGTGATGAGACAGTCGAAAATATTGTAGACTTATTGCACGAATACTAGGACCTATTCCCCATGACATTTTCAGAGATGAAAGGGATAGCATGGGACTTAGGTGAGATGAGAATTTTGTTGAAGCCAAGAGAAAATATAGTACAACGGAGACCTTATGATCCAGATGGATCTCAGTGGCCATCCACCTTTTCCACTGAATCACCATTTTGAGTCAGTGGTTTTGATAAACCATGACATTCACCCTTTTGATGGGGAATGGAATGTAATGTCATCTTCATCTGTGAATTACAGGCATTGTGTAATGGTCTCATGTACATGCCTACAACATAGTGTTAATGCATCGGATCCCATTAGAACTCTACAGTTAAGCGCGCTTGTGCTAGAGTAGTATTGGGATTGGTGATCGCCTAGGAAGTCCTAGTATTTTACATGCCTATGACATTTTATAAACTTAGTCCAATTTATCCCACATGCATCATGGGAATTGTTCTCCTCTCACTCTCTCATATATAATTGAGGTGAAGGAGTCCCTTTAAGCATGCAGTGGAGTGTGATGTAAACCTTCTTGTGAATGAAGCATAGCCAAAATCTCTTTCTTTTTAGAGATAAGCTACCCCATTTTTCCAGTTTGTGTTCTACAATGTTTTTCTATCTTATTCAGTAATAGAAGTTGGGTTTCACTGTATTTTTGTGTTCTCTTCTATATTTTTGTGTATTTCATTGTTATATATCGGTTGTATTTATGCCTTCGTGTCGTTCTAAAAATAATCTAGATCAATGGTATCAGAGTAGGTTGCTCCTTGTCGTTTCTCAGAGTAGGTCCCCGACGAGGTCAGGGTATAAAGAGTTGGGTCTCGAGCTAGTTTCTCTTAAGGACAACTGCACTCGCCAGCCCAAGCGACCTCCCATGGCGGAAGAAAAGAGATATGACAAAGCATGATATCCTTTCAAGACATTGCTCGAGGAATCCCTCATGCGACAAAGGAACGAGATGATGGAAAACTTTTCTCAGATCCTTCGAAGACCACCGATTGTGGCATCTGAGGCATCTTTGACAAGAAGACATTTCGCAAGTGAGACACCCTTCAAGGTACAAGTAAATTTTGATATCCCCTTATTTGAAGGCCAGATAGATGCAGATGCTCTAGAAAAATGGTTGAATATGCTAGAAGGTTATTACTCTGTCCAAAAATTTTCTGACAGTGAAAAGATCACCTTCACGCTCTTTAAATCCCTTCCCCGTGTCAGAGCTTGGTGGGAAGGTTACTGGGAGAGGTACACCATATATGAATCTACACTATTTGGGAGAGAACCCACTTGGGCAGCCTTTGTAGATGCCCTAAAGGAGGAGTTCTACCCTGTCGAAAACTATGATGACCAATACATGAGATGGGAAACTCTGCATCATAAAAGAGATCAAATGGTGTTGGAGTACACCAACATATTTCATACCTTACACTCAAATATGGCTATCAAAGACTCTGAGTGGAACCTAGTTTTGAATTACCACAGTGGTCTACACAGGTACATCCAAACATAGATGGATTTTCTAGACATCTCCTCATTGGGAGTTGCTTATTGATATGCAATCAAAATTGAGCAAACATTCAAGCAGCAGAGTAAGTGGGAGAAGCATGGAAAAGGAAAATCTAACTAACATAATGAAGGAAAGAACAAGGAAGTCCAACCTCAAGAGATCCAACTCCAGATGCAGGCAAAGAAGGGTAACTGGAAGTCCAAGAAAGACACCGAAAAGTGGTGTGAGTTCCACAACAGCCCTTGGCATAACACTGATGAATGTCGCTCAATACAGTCATTAGTGGCCAAGCTCAAAGATAAATTTCCAAACCCCGACTTGGACCCTGATTCAGAAAATGATAAAATGAGACAAATCATTGATGCATAACCCATTGCTACTATCGCAACTACAACAATACAACCAAAAGATGATTCTGAGGAGGGGGAGAAACTCTTCCATTCACAGATGTGGGTGAAGGGGACCCCACTACATTTTATTGTTGATAGTGGAAGCCAAAAGAACTTCATCTCAATAGAGCTTGTCAAGCAGTTTGATTTCCAAACAACACCACACCTGCAACCATACAACATCAGGTGGCTTCTCCAGGGTCAAGATCTTTGTGTCAGCCAACAATGTTGCATTTCCTATGGCATCAAGCCCTTCAAGGATGAGGTATTATGTGATGTTTCCCCACTGGAAGTCTGTGATTTTCTATTAGGCCAACCATATATTTGGAGGCGTCATGTTATTTATGAGTCTCGACCCCGTAGAATCATTGTTACTCTAGGGAGTCAACTATACAGGATACCAGAGGTAGTTTCAACTATTGTCCCACCAAAACAATGCCACAAAGTAATCTCTCATACTTCAAAGTTTAGCCTCTTCACAATCCAATCAGAAGGTGAACATAAGGACAATGCAACCACTACAGCCTCAGCCCAAGACCTTTCTATCCAGCAGAAGCAGATCGACAGGATTGTAGAAGAGTACCGAGATGTTCTTGTTGCACCTATGAGGGTGCCTCCACACTGCCCAGTCAAGCAAGGTTATAACAGAACCCTTCATACTCATCATGTTGCATCTTTACCGACAGAGCCCTACCACACTCAGGTATATCATGCACCTAGATTGGTTGAACGGATTCAACCCCTCCAACAATAGGTTCATGATAGCCTTCAACAAGCTAAGCAAGACAACTTCTTCAGCAAGGTAAGCAACGCACCAAGCTTCAGATTTAGCAGAAGTCTCCCCTTCTCCCAAGGGAACTTGATGCAATGGGGACCATTTCTTCCTAATGGGGGAGGAATGATCCAGATGAATCTCGGTGGGCATCCACCTTTTCCACTGAATCACCATTTTGAGTCTGTGGTTTTGATAAACCATGACATTCACACTTTTGATGGGGAATGGAATGTAATGCCATCTTCATCTGTTAATTATATACATCATGTAATGGTCTTATGTTAAATCTTACAGGTTAAATATGAAGTACAAGGAAAAGGGGAAAGATGAAATAGACAAGATGTTGGATGCAAGAATAATCAAACCGGTAGAAGAATATGAGTGGATCATCCCAATGGTTCCGTAGGACAAGAATAAAGGAGGAATCAAGATCTACGTGGATCTGAGGAAGCTGAGTGATGCATGTTTACATGACCCATTACCAACACCATTCACGGATGAGGTACTGGAGAACGTAGGAGGCCAAGAAACTTATTATTTCACAGATGGATTCTTGGGGTACCATCAAATAGAAATTGTACAGGAAGACCGACACAAGACCACTCTTGTGACAGAGTGGAGTAGTTATCAGTATAGAGTAATTCCGTTTGGATTGAACAATGTGCCTACAATGTTTTCCAGAGTAGTGGTTGCAACGTTCAAGGAATTTATCCATAAGTTACTTGAAGTATATTTGGACGACCAGACTATGTTCAGTCTACTGAAGGATCATATAGAAGTCCTCGGGATAATGTAGGATCGATGTAGATAGTGTCATATTTCGTTGCACTTGAAGAAGAGTATTTTTTGCGTGTCATTTGGAATTTTGTTAGGACATGTAGTTTGCAAACAAGGGTTACTAGTAGATCCAACCAACATTGCAATAATTTTAGATTTAGAACCACCTACATCAGTCAGACAGCTTAGGGAAACCCTAGGTCATATGGGCTATTATAGAAATTTTATCAAAGGATATGCGCAGATCAAAGCACTGATGGAAAATTTGCTAAAGAAGGAAGCAAAATTTCAATGGAACGAGGATTGTTAGAAGGGTTTGGACACCTTAAACCAAAAACTAGTGACCGTTTCAATTTTGATCTTTCCACATTGGAACAAGGAGTTCCATGTACATGTAGATGCATTGTCCATAACATTGGATGAAGTACTATCCCAACCAGGGGAGGGAGACATAGATCACCCAATTGCTTTTGTAAGCAGGAAGTTGTCCATAGAAGATAGAAATTATACTACCATGGAATAAGAAGGATTGGAAATGGTCTAAGAACTACAAAAGTTCAAACATTATTTATTGGTGTTTCACTTTAAGATGTATACAAACCATTCTTCATTAAAATACTTGGTGAACAAGCCAGTGTTGGGGGGGGAGAATATGAAAATGGATACTATTATTTTAGGAATATGATTTCGAGGTTGTAGTGAAACCAAGGAAGTTGAATGCAGGACCAGATCATCTATCACACATACTATCAAGAGAAGATGCAAAAAATTTAGATGATAACTTCCCAGATGCACATCTATTTGTAGTAAAGATGGTGGATGATTGTTTCTCGGACATCGTGCAATTTCTAAGTACAGGTATGGATCCATAAGACATGACGGTTGCACAGAAGAAACAACTAATAGTGAAAGAAACATATTATCAGTTGATTGCAGGGAATTTATACAAGTTGGGTGCAGCTGGAATATTGAGATGATGTGTGTTGGAACACGAAATACCGATGATACTTGAAGAAGCGCATGATGGGATTGCAGGAGAACATTATGCAGGGAGAGAAACTACACATAATATTTTGTGTGCATGACTTTGGTGGCCTACATTTCACAAATATGCTAAGGAATACTGCTGCCAATCATGTAATGTGTGTCAAAGAGTGGGAAAACCATCCAAGAGGGATGAAATGCCTTTGAATCCATAGGTTACATTGCAAGCATTTGAAAAGGGGGCCATAGAATTTGTAGGGACAATCAACCCAAAAGCAAGAATATCATGGGAAAGGTACATAATCATTGCGACAAAGTACTTGACAAGATGGGCAGAAGAAACACCAATTATCGATTGTACTGCAGAGTTGGTTGCACGATTTTTGTTTGAGAATGTAGTCACATGATTTGGATGTCCACGCATATTACTCAGTGATCAAGGCATACACTTTGATCTGAATAAAACAATTTCAGCATTGACTGAGGAGTTTCAAATTCATCATCAGAAGAGTACCCTGTATCATCCTTAGGCCAATGGAACAATGGAATATTTCAATAAAAATTTGGAGAATGCTTTGACAAAAAATTGCAACGTAAGGAGAGACAATTGGGACTTAAGAGTTCTTGTAGTGTTATGGTCTTACAAGACTACAAGTAAAAAATTGACAGGGAAGACACCTTTCACGTTGGTCTATGGGAAAGAATAAGTGATGCCAATAGATTTTATTTTACCTAGCATGTGCATTGCAACGATCATTGATCTTTCAAAATTTGGCACAATAGAGGAGAGACTATCACAGTTGGTACAACTTGAAGAAGATCAGTTTGTTGCACGTTTCCATCAACAAGTTCAGAAGGAAAGAAAGAAGGCTTGGCATGATCGACACAGTAAACCAAATTTTTTTCAAGTGGGAGATTTGGTATTACTCTATGACAACAAGTTTATGTAGCATCCAGAAAAGTTTAGAATGCATTGGTTAAGAACCTATGTGATTCAACATGTAACAAAGACAAGTGTTGTGTAGTTGGAAACCCTAAATGGAGAATTCCTTGGAGGAATGGTGAATGGAAGTCGGATGAAACTCTATAGAAATAGCCAAGAGTCTGCGCGGTAATTTGGGTTGAGCCAAAACACATGTATCATAATAATTGTATTATAGTAGGAAGGAAAAAACACAGAAGAAACAAATAAAAAGTAGAAAAAGGAAGAAAATAAAATTAAAAGTAGATATAGAAAAAGAAAAAGAGTGTTGAAGTACAAGGACAAAAGACTTGGTGCAAAAGGAATGGTTATCATACATCGGAATAGAACTATGCCAATTCAGAAAATAATACACAAAATAAAAAGAATGTGAAGCAAACCGATGCAAAAGCAAGAACCGTTGCGCAGTTTGTCAATGAAAAGACTATTGGAAGCATTAAATCATGGAAACGACGACTACAAAGCGGGAATGACATGTCATAAATACATTGTATAATATTTAATGGTAAAAACCGCTAAAAAACACTACACATTGGTAGTACGAGGGAAAAATCACATGACAAAATTTGTAATAAAGATGCATTTATTTAACAACTCATCAACCATGTTGGTGGATCTGACGAGGTAGTTAAGTTGTGAAGAGACATGCACAGTTTGAAAGAAGGCACAAAAACAATCGAAGGTCGTTAAGCGTAAGTCATTGTGACTAAGAGTTGCATGTAAGAGAGAGCAAACTAGAGTGAACTAGAGTGAATTCGAGTGCATCATATCCAAACCACAACTACCAAAGAACAACCGTAGATCCAAGAAAGGAACCTGTCACACAAAAAACAATGCCCCCACCAAAAGTTGGAGTGCCATCAAAAACAACACGAAAATAGTCAAAACGACTAGTAGATACACTAGAGGTCAAGGAAGTACCCAGAGCTTCGGTTTGGCTTCATAATCCAACTTCCACAGAAATTACATCCCACCTAGGATGGATGACACACCACCAATCAATGTACCAACAAATGGGAAATACTCATCGGTAACATCACTAGTCCCACCTAGTGTAAGCATTCAAGGAGAAACACTTGGCAAGGTTTCTAGCCTCAAGCTCATGGATCATGATATTACCAACAAGCAAAAATTCTCGGAGCTGGCCAAGGAAAAATGTTTTTGCACTAAGAGTGTGTCTAGCAGGTCAACGATAGTGATAGAGACATAGGTGTGGGAAATAGGATTGGAGAAGGAGAGCATACTAAACTTGTTGGAGATCCCACACTTCAGACACAATCTAGAAATTAATGCTTGTGTTAAGGCATTACTCAGCTGCATCCATGAGGGTACATTGTGGCTTGACCCCCCAGTTTCAATCGATACTACGTTGATTTTGCGCATTAAAAGGCTCCTAAATTTAGGCAAGGATCCAACCCTTTTTTTCAACAAGGCAGGAGAGCAAGCCCTCTCAAAATCGATGAAGGAAAATTTCTAGACTTTTTAGTGGGAAAAGGGGACTGGATGTTAAAAATGTCAATGATAACAATGTTCGGTTTGTGATGCAAGTGTTGGCCTGCAATTTGTTGCACAAATGTAGGAAGGATGATGTACCAACTGCAGTAATTGCAGTTGCAGAAAAATGTGTCGAAGGGGTTCAAATGAACTGGGCCGCCTTCTTGATGAACAAAGTTTTGCAAGATTGTATTGAGGCCCGAGAAAAGGGCACAAAATTTCACTATTCATGGTTGTTGATTCTGATTGTGTTGGTTGGATGGCAAGAACTAGGTTACTATCAATGCATGGGAGCATCTAGCAGAGGTAATATGGTTGGGAGGTATGCAAACTTATGGCATACGATGAACAAAAGAAGGCAACAAAATAATAATGTCACATTCTATGTATACTTTGATACTATCATGTATATAATCTCGCATACACTATGCATATCAGTCGAGACGGTGGAAACATATAAGGATATTGCATGTTTCAAAGCATGCATGCACCACATGTATGTGAAAGAAAAGAAAGACCCAACATGCCAGTGGTTTCTAAGCAGTTATAGGTTGACAACATAGGACGTATGCTTGATTTTGAATGACTAAGAAGATGGATGGAAAATCCTAGCATAGAAAACAGGGAAACTAGAAGAGGAAGAAGAGAAAGATAAGAGTGATGAAGAACTAGATGAGGAGCAAGGGAATGATTAAACAATAGTGCAGGAGATATGTCTAGCCCATCCATAGTAGAATTTCAACAGACAGTCCTCGTGATAGGAGAAAAACATAAGGATAAAGGGAAGGAACCAATAGGAGAGGCGCCCAAGAAGGCTAAAGCACATAAGGAAACCCCAATGTATACTTTAACCAATGACGATATGGATAGGATCGGATACCCAGTACGGGATGTCATGGAGGAAATAATTGTGGAAGCAACCAAGAAGAAAGAAGAGAAGAAAAAAAGAGTGTAGGATCACTTGGAAGCACTCCAACAACTCTTAGCAGCTGCTAGCCTAGAAAAAGAGAGCAAGACTGGGAGAGGACCACCCATAATTTTGGCGAAGGAATCAAAGGTTGCGCATCCAGCCTTAACTCATCTAACATTTGGGCATAGAACACTCTAGATTGAGACATACATACTTGAATTTCCAACGTCTGAATTAAAAGAACAGGTGAATGTGCTAAGACACTTGAACATAGGGGTATTGAGGATGTCAATACAAAGATTACAAGACTTGCAAATAGGCCTATTTAGAGAGATTAATAACCGAGGAGATGAAGCGCACCAGGAGCTAATAAAAATGATGGACAAAAGAGCTCAGTTGAAACAAAAATATGACGTTGTGATCCGATAAAAGAAGGAATTTGAAGGCTGAGCGGAGGAAGTAATGAAATACAAGAACAATTTCAAGGAAAGGGTAAGGAAATCCCTCAAGGAAAAGGATGAAGCCAAAATTTTGGTGCAAAAAACTCAAGCGATCCTTAAAAAATTATACAAGGCCATTCTAGAAGTCCCCATAGTAATAGAGGCTACTATGGAAGAACAACTATTGAAGGTCAGCGAAGTCATAAAAGGCTTTCGATCGCAGATAGAGAACCTACAATTGTGTAGTGTTCCAGGTACACCACCAAAAGTCCGAGAAGAAATGTATATAATGGCAATGCCAATAGTCACCAACATTAAGAAGATAGAAAAAGAGTGTGCAAAACTCTGTGAGGAGAGCACATAGATCTGGACAGATTTAGTGGAAGATCCAGAAATGAATGTTGTGGAGGCCAACTTGAGAGAAGAAAAAACAAAGGCCCGGGAAGCTTAAAAAAGGATCACTATACTTCCACCAGTGGAACGTATGAGAACAATTTTGGCATAAATTCAGTCATACATGGAAGTGGAGAAAACTAGGGATCAAAAAAAGATCCTTCAATAGTGCTTAGGACCGCTGCAGGAAGAAGTAGTGAGGGTGATCGGTGAACTGACCATTTCATAGGGAAAGGTAAAGCAAGCATCCCATGAAGCAGAAGAGAAATTGAAAGCCTTGACTGTGCAGGGGGGTGAAGAGATCGCAAAAACAAAGGCAATGATACTAAAGGAAGTGGAGGTCACTAAGACAGCCTCCAAATTTCATTGCGGCATGGAGGAGCAGGAAATAGGCTTGAGTGGCTCGAGACGAGCCATAGGTGAGTGTTGGGGGCCTGTTGGATAGACGGTTTTTGGATACAATTTTGGTAAAGTACTAAGTATAGAAAACATGTGCAGGAGAAGAAGAAATACTAGGGAGTGCACAACATAGGTGCATCCAAGACTACATCACACAATAAGAGGAATAAAGCAAGAAGAAGAACAATCAAAGAGAAGAATAAAGCAAGAGAAGAAAGCGGGTGAAAAGGAAGGATGATAGCCCGACATGCTAAATATGGAAGGATGCGCAAAAGCAAGATGAACAACATTCAGAGTGTAAAAGAAACATGCATATGGAAAAGCAGGAAAAAATAGCCTGAACAACCAGTTAACTAGAGTAGTCATGCATTGTAGTGGGGTTTTTGGGATGAACCAATTAGGGTTTTAAGCCCTAAACTATATGTATAAATATGAAAGGGGTTGGGGGAATAGGGGTTCCTCCTCATGTAATTGGGTTCCTCTGTGTGGTTATTCTTGGGTAGTATTGTGGAGTCTGTTCCAAACTTCTGATAATGCACGTCAGTAAGAAGGTTGATAGGATAAGTTGAGAAGGGAGAGAATCGATGTCTAAATGTAAGAGATGATGAAGAGAGAGAGAGATAGGCTTGCACTACAGAACGACTAGGCTAGGAGGAAGGAAAGGTAAACATGACATATCTTTGTAAGCACGATCCACAAGCCTGAAGAAATTACCAAACACATAATAAAGAATTCATCCATTATGGACATATCCCAGAGTTGGGAGAACCACGTTAAATCTTGTGTTACATGTATTTTATGTGATTGTTTATGGATTCCTCCTGGATGCATATTAGAATAGATTTATTTTATGTTTAATCCTTGCTCAATAATCATGAATGTTACAATAATGGGTTATGTGGTAATCTGGAATATAATGATAGTATGAATTTGACATCACTAAGTAGCTCATAAAGAACAATAACGGAGTAACACACACATAACCAATAAGTAAGAATGAATTGAATGGTCACCTCCCATTCCTTCACTACTGCAGAAACCTAGTTCTTGCAGTCCCAATAGATATCTCGGGTGAGACTTCATCTGTGCATGCAGGTGATTCCAAAAGGGCCGGTGTCTAGTGGGTTTTGTTGGTCATAGATAAATCAAACCTAGGGTCTTACAAACCACACATAGCGCCAACATTAGTTCAATTTAATTTTATGCACAATCTTTTAACTACATGTTTCCTTCTTAGTATTTTTAATTCTACTAGGTCTTCTTCATATCATGAAATATTAATTAATCTATGTATATTCATTTTAAGGTAATCGATATTTTTACTCCTCTTATTTTCTAAATATGTAACATCCCCATTATAATCCTCGATTTAATTAATGGATAATGTAGATATAAATGTGGCTATGGCCAAGCAATTTAAATGCAAAATTTGTTTTCTGAATTGTGAATAAATATAATGTAATACCAATTGTTGGGATATGGACTGAGATGGGGGCTAATTAATCCATAAGAGAGGGAGAATTCCTAGAGAGTGTCCAAGAGGGGTCCAAGTGGAAATAATTTATGGGTATTAATTCAAACCCACGTTTTTGAGTTTTATTATCATTTGGGGAAAACTTCTATTTTCTGGTTGAATGAATGAGAGCCCAATCATTGAATATGTATCATAGGGTGGGTGTGAGAGTCACATCCCATAGTTATTGGAAATCATGGGGTGGAAGTACAATCAACTTTGGGTAGAGTGAGGAATCAACTATCTTGGGAAAAGAAAGGAAATTTGTGTGGGTAGTAACATACAATTTTACAGAGGCAATTTTTACATGAACAACAAGTAGAGAAGAGGGGAGGATATTGGGAGATGAAAAAACAAGGCTAGGTGAATTATAGAGCATTCTAGAGAATTTTTGGAGCATTTTGGAGCTATAAATTGAAGATTCGGTTCATTAGGCCTGAAGAGTGAACTCTTGGGTGAGTTGCACTGTATTAGTAAGCATTTGTTGTTGTTTTTGTTGGTGGTTTTCCTGACAGTGAGTTTCCTTGAGTTCCTAGCATTGAGATTCCTAGCTACCTTAGCCATAGAGACCTTGATGAATGAATGGGACATTCGATGGATAGAGATAAGTGAAGGGGTACATTCTTTGGGTTGGGCAGGTCAAGAGGAAAAGTGTTGGAGGAAAATTAGGATAGTTGTAGGAGAAAACCAGTGGGTTGTGTGATATTGAGATGTGAGGGGCACCCTTCTTTTGTGAATTCCTTGCCCCAACTTGAGGGTGACTTTCTCTTGATATTTTGAACAACAGGTCTATGGTTGGGTGGAATGTCCTTCCCAAGAAACTAGTTGCACAAACTATCTTTTAAAGATAAGTGTTTATTTGTTTTGCTGAGTTAGTTATGAGTTCATGGTTGTGCATTTACTCTGTGAATGAGAATGGTATTATATGTTGTTATAAATGTTTTATCAGTTGCATTCATGCTTGTTTAGAATCTTTTATTTGAATTTAATTATGGGTATCATAATTTGGTTGTAAATGTGAATAAGTCATAGATGGTAATATATAATAATCTAGTTAGTGGAAGAAAATTTCGTTTTATGTGTATTTCTGTGTAGTAATGTTCCCTAGTTAAACTGAGGAAACATTATAGAATGGTATCAGAGCTCAAGGTTCAATGCTGAGCTTGTATGGGCTAGGAGCCAACATGAATTGAGCAGATTTGTGGTTACATATTTCTTCCTGTGGCGAATCTAGGGGAAAATGGTGAAAAAAAACCCCAAATTACAAGTAGATTTCAAGTTGTAGTGCTTTAGAGTAGAAAAAAAATAAATCTTACAGTGTTGATCTATAGGTTGTAGAATCGAATTTGGCCATGGAAGTTGGATTCCTGTGTGTTTCAAGGCGGTTGTGAATTTTTGCAGATCGACAATCTAGATTAGTTCGACCATGAGGATCAACGATTGAGATTCAATCCTGAAGAGAGGCATAAGGGTGAATCTAAAGGGAGAAGTCTGGTAGTGCGATCCAAATGAACAAGGATTGTTCATTGTATCAAGGGTCAATCCTATTTGTTCATCATAAGTCGGGTTTCAAAAAGTTCTTGAAGCAAGGTGTGAGTTGAAGTTCGAAGAAAAGAATCCTGATGGCAGAAGGCTAAAAGAACGAGAGTCGTCGGATTAATCAGGGTCATTCTCATTCGTTAGATCTCATGAAGATGTTCTTTCGAAAAAGTGTTTTTGGGAGAGCTCGTTCAGAATATTTGGGTGTTTTCTGTCCTAAAGGACTCAGTCTAACCAAATTAAAGGTCGAACAATTGGGAATTTTCGAGAAGATCTAGATTTTTAGACGCAAGCAGGTTCAACCATTAGATATATCGGAAAGGAAGGTTGAGGAGGATGGCAAGTTGTGTTTCCGATGGAGGGTTTCCAATGGGTTAAGTCCAGCAGAGTGAGCCGATAGGGCATTAGACTTTGGAGTTACAAAAGGTCGAGGAGCATGGAAATTTTTGTCTTCCGATGGAGGTTTCCAATGGGAAGAGTCCGAGAACATTTCATGCTGTGAATTTCGAGGAATTCTCATAACCAACAATTGAATCTTTCTAATGGGAAGCTTCTGAAGAAGAGTTCCAAAAAGTATGTCGAGGACTAGCCACATATTGGCAAGGCCAAAAAGATCAATGATTAGGATTAATCCTGATTTCGAGATCAACGGTTTGGATCTAAAGTTTGATACACCAATATTTAGTGAATCTTTCCATGAAAATTCTAGATTTTGAAGGCCTTCATCTTGCAAGAAATTTTTTAGGGCCTAAACAACATTTTTAGAAAATCAAACTTATGTAAACCTGTATGTCCTTCCAAGACACATTGTTTCTACTTCTAAAATGATATATCTTGGAAAGAGATTTCTAGCAAGCTAAATTGTTCACCAAACAGACTTTGTATGAGGGAGTTACAACCAAACAATCAAGGGTAAAATTTAGTAACAGATTTCTTTTAGAGCGCATAACTCCTAGCTCATGAGCTAGTTTGGGGCCCAAGAGAATTTTATGGAAAGCTCATGGACTGTAGAAGTCATCCATAGAGCAAAATTTGAGCTATGGATATCAAAAAATGTGTTGGGAGAATGTAAGTTTTAAATCTGCAAAGTAAAGCAATGCACATAGATTCTTAAGAAATACATAAATTAATCAATGGCTCATACACAGAATACACAGAGATTTTTACCGGAAACCCTCAACCGGGAAAACCTTTCTTATTTTCATTATATCGAATTTCACCATTTGCCATACAATATATACAATGTTTTTAGGTATTCCGTAGATACCAAAACCCTAATCCCTTAATTCGGGATTAATTTACAAATCAGCTAAAAATAGCAAAATCCGCTAAAAATAGCAAAAACCACCAAAAAAAAAAAATTCGGGGCGTTGCCCCGAACGCTGCGCATAACCAGGGGGGGCATACCTGCCCCCCCCTGGGAGCCCCCTATGAAAGCGCCCGACGCACATGGCAGAGCTCTAGGTGAAGGGATCGTCAGACGCAGTTGTCGTATCTGACGCACCCACACACATACACATGCAAAGAATATAACACACACCCAACAGAGAGAAAGAAGGCACTTGTAGCATGCAGGGTTGAAAAAAGGAAAAATGGTCGAAACTTCTAAAGACCAAACTTTTTGCTCGGAACTCAGAATTGAGAAAATAAATAATCGATGGAAAGGTATTGAGGAGGAGAATCCATATATCAAACTAGAAAATTAAATCAACATTTTTTGAAAATAAAGGAAAAATTACAACAAAGCAATTTATAGCAGAAATTTAAAAAATTATGAATTAAAAGATGATGGAATCCTCTTGTATAGAGGCAAGGTGTATGTGTTAAATTCCATGGAGTTGAAAAATATAGTGCTAAGGGAAATGCACAATGTGCCATATGTTGGGTACCCAGGATACCAGAAATCCATTATAGTTGTAAGGAGCCAGTACTTTTGGCCGAGAATGAAAAAAGAAGTGGCTAACTACATCGCCCAATGTCTAGAGTGCCAAAAGGTGAAAACATAGCACATACATCCAACAAGATTTATACAACCATTTCCCATTGCAGAATGGAAGTGAGAAGTGGTTATAGTATGTTTTATTACAAAGTTTCCCTGAACAATGAAGCAACATGACTCCATCATGGTGGTGGTGGAAAAATTGACAAAGACAACGCATTTTATTCCTGTGAAGACAACACATAAGGTAACAAACATTGCAAATATTTACATAAAGGAATTTGCCAGGCTACATGGAGTGCCTAAGGAAATAGTTTCAGATAGATATTCTAAGTTTACATTCAAATTTTGGCAAGGTTTGTTCAAAGGATTTGAGACAAATATGAATCTTAGTACAACGTATCACCCAGAGTTAGATAGGAAAATAGAGAGGACCAATAGGATAATTGAAGACACTCTTAGAATGTATGTGATGGATCAACCATCATCCACTTAGTGGATTTTACTTATAATAATGGGTATCAAGCCTCATTAAAAATGAGTCCATTTGAAGCTTTGTATGGCAGGAAGTGTAACACACTAGTGAGTTGGGGTAACTGAGCAAACAAAGCCATCATTAGGCCAGATTTGTTAAAGGAAATGGAAGAGCGGATGACAAGGATCAAGAAAAAATTAAAATCTTCCCAAGATAGGTAGAAGAGTTATGCAAAGAAGAACATATTTTTTAGAAATTTTAAAGTTGGGGAACATGTTTTCCTAAAATTTAAAGAAAAAAGAAGTTCGATAATATTGGGTTGTTTCCCGAAGTTGGTAGCAAGATATTGTGGGCCTTTTGAAATATTAGAGAAGATAGGACCAGTTGCATACATGATAGCATTGCATGCATCCATGAGAGTGCATAATGCATTTCATGTGTCATTATTAAGGAAATATGTGCCTAACCCTAACCACATAATTGATTGCATTGTGATCTAGGTGGAAAACAAAGGGAATTTTTAGGTGGAACCAGCACGCATCCTAGACTTGAAAGTCAAAGTGTTCGAGACCAAATCCATAGGGATGGTAAAGTTTCAATGGACCTGCTATGGTTCTAAATATGCAACATGGGAGCATGAAGAAACCATGCGAGAGGAGTACCCACATTTGTTTTCCAATTTTGAAGAAAATAGAAACTGAAAACGTAAGACTCCATTTTTGGGCAACTAGTTACCAGAACCACATCTCGAAAATTCTTGGTCACCTATGTTGATTTCCCTGCTAAAATATCGGTGCAGTCTGATGGATTGAAGGCAGTGAAGGGGGCACATTCCTTGGGTGAGAAGGTTGAGAAGAACAAGATATTGTGGTTGGGAGTGTTGTTGGAGGGTAAAGATTGCAGAAATTTATTTTATTTTTCTAAGTATTGTGATGTGTGTGTGTGTGTGTTTCAACATGGTATGGTGAATCGAGGATGACACACAATTGTAGGGGAGGGGGAATGTAACATCCCCACTATAATCCCCAATTTAATTAATGCATAATATAGATATAAATGTGGTTGTTGCCAAACAATGTAAATGCAAAATGTATTTCCTAAATTGTAAATAGATATAATTTAATACTAGCTGCTAGGATATGGACAGAGATGGGGGCTGATTAATCCACAAGAGAGGGAGAATGCCTAGAGAGTGTCCAAGAGGGGTCCAAGGGGAAATAATTTTTGGGTATTAATTCAAACCCATATTTCTGAATTTTATTATCACTTGAGGAAAAAAAATATTTTCTGGTTGGGTGTATGAGAGCCCAATCATTGAATATTTGTCATAGGGTGGGTGTGAGAGTCACATCCCATAGTTATTGGAGACCAATAGGATGAAGTAAAATCAACTTTGAGCAGAGTAAGAAGTCAATTATCTTGGGAAAGGAGAGGAAATTCGTATGGGTAGTAACATGTAGTTTTACACAAGCATTTTTTACATGAACAACAAGTAGAGAAGAGGGGGAGGAGCTTAGGAGCTGGAACAACAATGTTAAGTGAATTGTGGAGCATGTTGGAGCATTCTTTTAGCATTTTGGAGCTGGAAATTGAAAATCCAGGTTGTTACGCCTAAAGAGTGAACTCTTGGGTGAGTTACACTATATCAACAAGTGTTTGTTGTTGTTTTTGTTGGTGGTTTTCCCGACAGTGAGTTCCCTTGAGTTCCCATCATATATATTCCTAGCTATGGGATGCTCAATGGAATAAGAGCAGTGAAGGGGTACATTCTTTTTTCTTTTCGTTGGGAAGGTCAAGATGAAGAGAGTTGGAGAAAATTCAGGATAGCTATAGGAGAAAACCAACGGGTTGTATGATATTGAGCTATGAGGGGTACCCTTCTTTTGTGGATTCCTAGCCCCATCTTGGGGGTGACTTTCTATTGATATTTGGAACAACAGGTCTATGGTTGGGTGGAATGTCCTTCCTATGAAACTGGTTGCACAAACTCTCTTTTAAAGATAAGTGTTTATCTATTTTGTTGAGTTATTTATGAGTTCATGGCTATGCATTTATTGTGTGAATGAGAATGATTTTATATGTTGCTATAGATGTTTTATCAGTTGCATTCATGTTTGTTTAGAATGTTGTAGTTGCATTTAATAATTGGTATTAGAATTTGTTTATAAATGTGAATAAGTCGTAGCTGGTAAGCTACAAGAATTTAGTTAGTGGAAGAAAATTCCATTTTGTGTGTATTTATGCATAGTAATGTTCCCTAGTTAACCTGAGGAAACGTTACAAAATACAATGTATACAATAATATTGTTTTCTCCTAGGATAAAATACATATTATAACAATTCTCTTTAAACACTTTTCAATTTAACTTTTCAATTCACTATCAATTTACCAATTCATTAATGATACCAAGGGTGTCATGTTCCTTGTGCATTTCAAGATTTACCTTACTTTATTTCCAAGAGTTCCATGATTTGCATGCCTTTTAAGTATCCAACTTTTCTTGATGGGAAATGGCACAACAATGGAGACATTGTTAACTCATCTTCATTTCCCTTTTTGAGAGACTAATGGTCACTAAATACTGAGGTATTTACATTATTGCACACCCCTTAGATAATCTTCGTGAGTAACAAAATATGTATCCTACCCTCAAGACAATGTATAATATTAGAGTAAAAGTGTCCCTAACTTTTCAATTCAAGCCACAAAAGGAGTGCTAGTAGGTGGAAACAAGAACATTGTTTCACCTCTCCTGATAGTACTTAGTATGCCTCAATACAACCCAATTGCACATGTGTGGATCAATAGGAAATCATGTTCCCTATGCCTGCACACACTAGAATCAATACATAAATAATTTTCATAATCAAAATCAAAATATAACATATTCAAATAATGTTTACTATTCTCTGACTCAATCCAGTGTTCAATAACATGTTGATGTAATCCAATGTCAATGTACCCCTATGATTTATATTATGATCCCATGCCTTAAAAAAGATAAACAAGTCAATGAATAGAATCCACTTTGAGGGGAATACCTCCTTTTACAATACATCCAATTCAAAATACAATATGAGATGGGATAAGATGATCCTAGGACTAGGTCTCCTTGATATATATATATATATATATATATATATATATGAGCCAAAGAGTACAATTTAGGGTTCTAGCCAACATATTAATATAACACTAGAAATGTAATAATTCATATCTAGGGGCTTAATAAGGGGTTCAATTATTTTGCTTAGCCTCTTTTCTTCTATGAGGTAAGTTGTTTTAATTTGTGACTTATTTTTTAGTTCTTCTTTTACTATTGTTAGTGTGTCATTGTCTTTCTACTCTTTTATACCAAAAAAAATGATGTTCAAGGCTCTTTTCTTACACTCGTGTTCCAAGTCGATTAGCTTATTCATTTCCTCTTTGATAGGTTTGATATCCAATTTATTTTCCAAACTATTTAGGGTCGAATCATTAGTCAGTTTTTCTTCTAGTTCTTTGATCTTATCTCTCATATTACGATTTTCTTTGACCTCTCCTTCTTGGTTGATTGCTTCTTTTCTTAGCTTTGTTTTTCCATTTCTTGTAATCTATCCTCCATTTTCTACAACTAAGTCTTGAGCCCCTAATATTCTAATGTCTATTTATATCTAAATATTATCTTTTAAGGATCTAAATTTATTATCAAGCATTACCTCTAAATCTTGTTGAAGTTTCTCTTCTCTCTCTTTTGAAATTTTCTAATAATTTTATATATTCATAAATATTATCTAGAATTACATTCCTAAACCTCCAAAAATTTTGATATCAATAATGCATTGTTCATATCCTTGAAAATCTCCGCATATATAAACCCTTGAAAATCTTTGTTCATATGCCAACCATAATCCACAAGTATTTAAGCTTCCATAGGTATATAGATCACTGCAGATATATAAATCACCATATATATATATA
>ML783595.1:370913-386707 GCA_009831015.1 Picea engelmannii
TGCTCCAGTAGTAGGATTGTGGATGGTGAGGTTTTGAATTTAAACTTTTCTATATCCCACATCTTATGCTCTATCCTCCAATCGACATGCCATCCTTGCATACATTTTGATTATTAGTGAACAATGATTGAAGAGGTTAGAGTTGAAATGTTGAGTTGACCTCTTTTAGACTTGTTGTGGTTTCCTTTCATAGTACATGGTGTATGAGAGGTATTTGGTTTGGAAACCACGAAAAGGTAAATAAAACTCTCCTTCATTTTCCATTAGAAAACCATGAAGGATAAGTTGGCACTGAAAACTTCATTAAGAGCATGATACTTGAATCCCATAACTTCAACTTAGAGATCTGATTGGCATAAGGGGGAAATGTGTTATTAAATGTAGAGACCTGACATTGGTTGCATCACTAAGAGTAGGGTATTCCCATTGCATGCTTCTATATTATTGTTAATGAATGAAATAAAGAGCAAAGATAAACGATGAAAGAGTGTTGATGGGAAGTGGTCTTGACCTTTCATAGTACATTGAGCATAAAATCTAGAAATCAGAAGATCCCCATTGACATACTAGACAACAAGGGTATATTTTATTATCTCATTGAGAGCTAAGGTTTACTTTCATTTGCATTGTCATTTAGCTCCTTGTGTGCATATTATTGAAATATTGTAACTATGAAGAATATTCTAATTATAATTGAGTTATTATCTTATAGAACAATCCCTTTTTGTGGATTGATCATATCGGGACTTATGTATGACAAAATCTCATTTTGTGGTTTGGTCGAACCCTAATCAAATTATGCTAATTTAGAAGTCGCCCCCTAGGGTTAATTAAAGTGGTTTTAGCTACTAAGTGAAGAATTCAACCCTACTTGATGAAGGGAAACAAACCTAGTGCTCCTCAACTAGTATAAATAAGAGAGGCTAGCATCTCATTCTCACACTCACTAAATTCACTCATCTAGTGCACAAGTTTGAAGGAAGATGCAGTTAGAAGAAGGAGAAGAGAGAGGTGCATTGCTCAGTCTTGGATATTCTCTAGTATTTGGTCTTTTATCTTGGCATTGTATTGGCAATCTATATTAAGGAAGTTTTTGTTGGGTTTTCTCCCCCATGAGGGTTTTCCAGAATAAATGATGTGTACCTTGTGATTGTGTTTGCATTGTCATTTATCTTCTTGTGTGCATATTGTTGAAATATTGTAACTGTGAAGAATATTCTAATTATAATTGAGTTATTATCTTATAGAACAATCCCCTTTTGTGGATTGATCATGTCGGGACTTATGTATGACCAAATTCCGTTTTGTGGATTGGTCAAACCCTAATCAAATTATTCTAATTTAGAAGTCGGCCCCTAGGGTTAATTAAAGTGGTTTTAGCCACTAAGTGAAGAAGTCAACCCTACTTGATGAAGAGACACAACCCTGGCGCTCCTCAACTAGTATAAATAAGAGAGGTTAGCATCTCATTCTCACACTCACTCAAGTCACTCATCTAGTGCGCAAGTTTGAAGGAAGTTGCAGTTAGAAGAAGGAGAAGAGAGAGGCACATTGCTCAGTCTTGGATATTCTCTAGTGTTTGGTCTTTTATCTTGGAATTGTATTGGAAATCTATATTAAGGAAGTTTTTGTTGGGTTTTCTCCCCCATGAGGGTTTCCTAGGATAAATGATGTGTACCTTGTGATTGTGTTTCTTTCAGTGATCCTGCTTATGCTCTTATTGTCTAGTAAAATTGAAAATAAATTAATAACACCTCTAAATTTAACATGGTTTCAGAGCTTGACTGAATAGAGCACCTTTCACTGGGTAACCAAAAACATCACTATTGTCGTACAATAAAATTAGGCCTTTTTGTTGGAATATAATTTCAACCTAAAAACCATCTAGGGAAGTGCGCCCTAGCCTAGAGAACTCATTGACATACTGAGCGCACCTTTTCAATGGCTAGAGCCTACGGAAAGTGAAACCCTAGTTTTCACTCACACCAGAAAACCAAAAAACTAGGAAACTATAACCAGTACCAAAAGTACGAGTCCATATTTGCGCAGGCCCAGTTTCAAGGGGTAAAATTTGGATTTTCTGAAAATAGACTGCACCGGCCTACTTTCGTTAGCCAAGCGCACCTCTTGGTAAGTTCAGATTTAATTTCTAAGCACTTTCAATTTTTGGTCATTTTCCTAGTTTTTATAACCCTAAATTGCACCATACATGCATACCTGGCATTTGGCCCTCTTACTTGCTATTTTTTCCAAGCCATCACTGAGAAAATCTTCTTAAAAACACTATTTTTGAAGATGTACAGGCTCTGCACTACTACTTCCTGTGTACACATGCTTGCTGCACCACTCTAGATCACGTACGTACGCTAGCTACACCATTACAGCCCGCGTATACCCACAAAATTTGCAAAAATTAAAAATTTGCAAGGAATTCGTTGAGATTACGGGCTATTGGGTAGTTTCCCAACTGATCCACCGCCTATAGCCCGTCACCCAACCAAATAACCATCCTTTTCCCATATAAAAGGAGGTGTTGGGGTCTCATTCCTAAGCCAATCATAAGTACAGTGAAACTCTACTCGTTTCACATCCCCTCCTTGCCCCAAGAATTTGTAGCCACCTTGTGAGATTTGCATCAGAATTGTCCAGTCTTTCCTTTTTCCTCCATTGTAAGCTTATGCCATTTCCCTAGAAGAAGTGTGAGAGGAGAAAGATATGCGGAAGTGCAGCTGGAGCTTGGTGAAGAGGAGCCTGGACCAGGTTCGTGGAGTAGTCACCGATCTCATTGTAAGTAAACATTGTGAAATCAATAAAATGAATACTTTTTCTGTCCCGAAATATGATGTGTCAAATATCTGTATTTGATTTATGTATTATACTAACATCTAACCCATGATTTATATATGAGATGCATGTTTGTATTTCCATGTTTATCTTTTTGTGAATGGAGGTCAGCCTTGGGAGGAGACTTGTAGTCAGTGGAGAAATCAAACATGAAAGGACCGACATCGGACGCGGAGTTAAAAGTAAAGTTACCGAATATTTTCACTTTGTATTTCATGTATGAATGTGGGGTATATTCGGGGTAGTTATAAAAAGTAGGATAATTTTAGATGGTTAGATCTGGCTACATGTTGAACCCTAGAGTAGTCCATAGGGGGGTTTTCCCACTATAGAAGAACTGGCGACTGTACTGGGGAAGCCTCTAGGGTTTTAGGGGATTTTATGGGTGTTTGATTGGTTTTTACCTTTTGAGTTTCTTTCTGAGTTTGCCGAGTCTTTAAGGGATTCTGGTCACCTGTTGGTTCCATACCAGTTCTCCCTGCCCTATCAGTCTACCTGTTTATCTTCTTTTTTTGAGGAGTTACAGAGGTGTACGCGGCCTGCATGGGTCTGAACGCGTACATACGCTCCCTACTTTTAGACAACCCATGTACATATGCAGGTTGCTAAAGCACCAGTAGCATGCCTGTGTCAAGAAACTTTTTCTTTAAGAAGGGGCAGTCAACCTCTTCCCTGATTGAAGTCTAAATTCTCAGGGTTTATTAAATAAGTACAATGTCTATGTTTTTACAGTCGAAGCCTGGGTTTGATTTTAGTTTGGTTATCTTTTTTAAGATTTCTTGTGTTTAGTTCTGAAGGGTTTTGGGCAAGTCTTCGAGTCTTTTTGATCAGCCTGTTAGGTGTCTTTAGGGACTCCCTACGATCCGCAGTGGGCCAAAGGTCAAATTTTCAGTCTTGTCTGGTTTTTCATTTTTTCCCCTTTCGCTTGCTTTAAAGAAAAAGAAAAAGAATTTATTTCAAGTTTCTTGTTTAAAGCATAAAAAAAAAGAATAGAAAAAGTTTTCATTTCTTAGTTTGGTAAGTAGTTGGGTTAGTTATTTTTCTTGTTAGGAGAAAGAGTTATTTTCTTAAGTTCTTTACTGATTACTTAGAACATTAAGTAGCTCGTAGTCGAGCGGAATTTTGTTTTAGGTTTTCCTTTAAAAGATATTAGAAACAACAGCTATGAAAAGTTGGTTAAAGAGTTAGTTACAAATCTTTATTTGTCAAAAAGAAGTAATTTTTCTTTCATTTTCATTTGTCTCTCCTTCTTCATCTCTCAAAACACACCACTAGTTTCATTGTCATTTCCTTGACTTAAAACAAGCCATTTAAAATTAACGCTAATTTAAAATCAACTAGACTTTATGTTTGTAGGGTCAATCAACTAGTCTAGGCTAGAGCCTTGAATTAGGTTGGATAGGAAACTCTTCAAGGCTTACAGACAAACATTGGAGTCAGTGCTAAGGAGTGTAAAAAGTCCAGTAAACGTGAAATTTATCCGAGACCCCCCTCTAACACAAGGGCTAAAAACGAGGTCGCATGCAGAAAGGTAGCGGAGATAACCCCTCCAAAACCAGACCAAGCATAGTGGGGAACACATATTGAGGACTTGTCGTGGGATATTGTTGGTCTCATTTTCCACGGAGCTTTGTGGATCTCAAATCCATTCAAGGTCCTCAGTTGTCTTCCGAAACACTTGATTCAGATACCCTCAGTAGGTTTCAGGCTTAGTTACCCTGCTCATTGCGGTCCACCTGATTGTTGACTGTACCCACCTAGTGACTGTTCACGAGTTGGCAACCTAGTTTCCTTTATTTTATGGACTTACACAAGTGACTACAGGGGTATACTACCTAGGGAAGATGTCGGGCCACGCTTTGAAGAGTATACCTGGAGGGTTCTTCCGTGTTCGAGTTGTACTTGCACCGGTAAGTTGCTCTAGTGTTGGCTGGCATAATTGTTCTTCCAACTAGTTAGTGGTTTGATTGCTTTGTCTCATAGGAAAGTTTCTAGTGTGTGCTTGGTATTCAACGTTAGAAAAATCCTTATTGTGTCATTGATCTTCTCACACAGTAAAATATCAAGAGCTCTGCCGGTCGCAAAGGCTTCAAGGCCTACCGTCGGTTAATTTGGAGCCACCGTTGCCATCGTTACGGTGAAGACTTGACTAGCAAGGGTCATTTGAGGCGACCGGGCCGTAGGAAACTGTGCCCGAGACAACTCCGAGAGGAGAACACTTGTATCCAGAGGAACCGACTATTTATGACCTTGGAGTGGAAGCTCTCGGTCTGTATAACCCTCTGATCACTGACTTGTCGGTGCCACTTTTGATACAGCTTACCCCTCCAAGGGTAACACATCATGAGTGTCAGATAGTCTTGCAAGCAATGATGGAAGCAAATGTTTCTACTTTGTTAGGGAGTCCTCACACTCCCTCTATGACTACCACCACTACAGGCGTTCTGTCTCCTAACTCACCTTCGTCGGTCCAGAACATGATGGTCTCAACCGCCTCTACTTCGGGTAGCGGTCTGACTTCGTCTATGACGACGATCACTACACCGCTCACATAGAGTGTGACGGGTCCTCCGTTTTCATACGGAATGCCTGACTTTGATACGAACTCGGTCCTCACCTAATCCACCCTACAAACCATGGTTCCGGGGGTAGGGATATCAAACGCTCCTCTGCAAGGGTCCATGGGGGGCACCTCAGCCCCCTATAACACTTTCCCTTACGACGGAGGTCATATACCTCCTTCATCCCCCTCGCTAGGCGGTGCTTCTTAGCAACCCGTTTGGTCGAACATGAACCACAACTTGTTTGGAGCAGGTAGTCAGGGACCTTCTTCCTACACCACGCTAGTGGGTTCAATGTCATTCTATTTGTTCGATGTGTTTGGAAACAATGCTTTCTCATCAGCTGCCGTCTTTGCCGGGCGTAACCCTGGTTTTGGACCAAAAAATCCTGTGTAGGGTACTATTCCTACATAGGGGGAAAACACAGGAATATTTTCCTCACAAGGACTCTGGAATCCATGGCAGGGATCCGTTCCCTCGTCAGAGATGCTGACCGGGGGCAACCCCTTCCATGGTCAATGGAACCCCAAGCAAGGCTCAATACCTATGCCCATTGGATCGGCAGGGGGAAACCCTTTCCAAAATATTTGAAACACAACGTAGGGAAAAATCCTCACCCAACTCTCAACTTCCAACTATGGGAATCATCCGATCAATTCCCAACAAACGCAATATCTGTTTCCTGGCCAAGGCCATGGTATTTACCAGAACCCTGGTCAACAACCTAACTTTTCCTGGCAACCTGGTGCCAGCCAAATTCCAGGTTCCTTTCCTCCTGTACATAGTCAACATCCCAAACTATCATTTCTGGCGACGTTACATTTTCCAGACTTATCAAGGTTGTTAAACGACCCAATCTGTCATGATCCGCGTTGACCTCCCATGCCGACGAAGTTTCCCTCAGACATTCTGAAGTTCAAAGGTAATCCTAACGAAGATCCATGAGATCAAGTGGCCACGTTTCACCTATGGTGCTCGTCAAACTCTCTGCAATATGACTCTGTTCAATTACATTTATTTCAATGCACTCTTATCGGGAGTGCCACGAAATGGTACATCGAGCTCGATCGCTCAAGATACTCTTGCTTTACTGAATTTGCAATTGTTTTTCTCAACCATTTCCAACTACTTATGAGATATGATGCCAACACCGAATAGATGGCCAACTTCGAGCAGACAAAGGCCGATCATATCTCAGATCACATACGAGAGTGGGAACATTGGAAGAGTTGATAAAAGTATCGATCTCACCAGCTTTCCTGCTGGAGTGGTTCCTTAAGTATTTGGTACCTCAACTATCCAAGGACGTTGCAACGTCAGGGGTATTTTCTGAGGAAGAGGCGATAATGAGAGCTCAACAAATTGAATTGATATACTCTCAGTCTGGTTTACTTTACGAGGTTTTTCTAGATGCACCACGGTCTATCCTTGACAAGACCAGACACAAGTCTGGACCACATGTCGATGGCATAGTTGGTTCAGCAGAAGCGAAGCCCATTGATCAATTGTCGAATCAATTACAACAATTGTTGATACAACAGACAACAACCAACCAAACCTTTAGTTCAGCTGCTCCCCCTACTCAAACATCATATGTACACAGTGTGCAGTCGACAAAACTGAAGGCCAACCAGTAGCTTGACGGTAATAAAAAACAACGAAACAAGAAGGGTAAGGGGGATAATAATCCCACCAACAATGTTGACAGGGGAAACACAGAGAAAAGAAAGTTGAAGTATCCATGTAACCTTTGCATGGAAGACCACCCGACTCACATGTGCCCTTGGCTTGTGGAGGCCCAAAAGTTATTGGCCCAACAACAACCTGCTGTGTTAACGAACCCATTTCCACATGGGAAAAATTTGACTCAAGCCTCTATGAGCGTGGATGGGGGATGTCAGGGACCCCCTTCATCGTCTAGTAATCCCTCGGCTATGAATGCTTATATTATGAAAGGTGACACTTACATAACAACTAGGGCACACGACTACAGAATTCCAGACATTGCTGAAAAGGGTAAAGAAGTCGTAAACTCATTTGTTCCTCTCCAAATCGAGAAGACGATGGGTGAAACAATGACACGCATCTCGAAAGGGGGATTCAAGAAAGCTTCACATAATCCAAATGCGAGAGCCACCCAAAATTACTCTGTGGTGGAGGATTTGTCACAAACCCCTTGCACGATGTTCGCTTTGGAGGTCCTTTAGAGCTTCCCTTCGCAGTAAAAGGCCCTGTTAGTTTCCTTGGGATCTGCTGAGACTTGTAATCCAGGAATGATCATGCTTGATACGACCGGATTGAAACCTTGTCTCCCATACCACGTTGCATTTCAGAAAGTAGTGGCCCACCCCACGAAATATTTTACTTGGAACATTTTCCGCATGGTGGTTAATGAGGGCACCTCGACATCCATGATGTCGTTGGCGTGTTGGAAGGCCATTGGCCAACCCGTTTTGTCTCCGTCACCTACTCTGCTTACTACTTTCGACGGTCATTCTTTCAAACCACATAGAATCATCCTTTCTTTCCCCATGCAGTTGGGAGGGAAGACCATGTGTGTCGAATTTGAAGTGGTCAATGCACCTCTCGACTACAACCTGTTGTTAGGAAGGAGTTGGACATATTCAATGCATGCAGTGGTTTCCACAGTTTTTTGGGTCTTGTTGTTTCCACATGAGGGTTGAATCGTGACCATTGATCAGTTGTCCTTCTCCAGGCCTGACCCTTCATCGGGGGCATCCATGGTCCCGATGACTGATAACCCACATCCCAATGTCATCAACGTGGGGGTTGGTTTGTGCCCACCGCTGATGGGTAATTTCGATTACCCGCCTCCTTTTGGCGATGTCAAGATGATATTGGCTGTCCCCGACTAGCCTGGGGCTGAAATATTTCAAGTGTCGTCATTCTGTACAACTTACTTTAACGATCCGTGGACTCTTCCTTCCCCATCAGCTTCGATGGAAAGGACAGGGCATCCTGGCATGTCCATGCCCTTGTCCGCATTAGAAGTTGCGTACTCTATTGTCTAGCAAGATTTGGCTAACCCCGATCCGAATCTTGCACTGGAGTTAGATCCAGTTCTCGATCCTATTTGGGTTCAAGGTTCCCTTGCCACTACCGATTATTTAGACTTGGTCTTGCCCTCTGACGAGGCGATTTTAGAGGCATTGACTGGTCGGGACAGACCCTGGGACGATCTCCATCACATATCTTATTTCCTCCCAGAGTTAAGAAGAATAGAGGCAGGAGAATTCATGTTGACTATGACTGGAGATAGGTCTTTTCCTATTAATCCTCTGGCTACATACGTAGTTTATGCCGAGGGTAATATGGAAACCATTGCTGAAACGATACCTATCGACATCTCTAGAACCACTGGCATCGTGGAGAATGTCTTCATCGGAGCATACTACTTCCTTGAGGAGATTCATATCTATACAGATTTATTTAAGGAATTCCGCGACGTTTTTGCCTGGTCTTACGAGGAAATTCCAGGCATTGATCCAAGAATTGTCGAACATGAACTAAAGAATTACCCTGATGCCAAGTCGGTTCGATAGAAGCTTCGTATGGTTAATCTTCAGAAAGTAGAAGCTATTAAGGCTGACGTAGAGAAACTTCTCAAAGCCGATTTCATCTACCCCGTTCAGTTGACTCAATGGGTGCAAATCCTGTTCCGGTCAACAAAAAGCAAGGAATGATTCGCGTATGTATGGACTTTGATAATTTCCTGTCCAAAGGATAATTTCCCCACCTCATTAATTGAACAGATTGTCAATGAGTGTGCAGGCTACGAGGTTTTTTATTTCATTGATGGTTTTTTGGGATACAATTAGATATAGATTAAGCCTGAAGACCAACATAAAACAACTTTTATCTGTCCATGGGGTTCATTTGCTTATCGGAATATGATTTTTGGCCTGAAGAATGTTGGAGCCACTTTTCAATGGGCCATGTATTTTTCTTTCCATGACCTAAGACATATATTCGAGGCTTATCTCGATGATTTAGCATCACGATCTCGTAAAAGAGCTGATCATCCCACGCACCTCCGACTAATCTTTGAGCGATGTCGCTACTATCAAATTCACTTGAATCCAAACAAGTGCAGTTTATGCGTGACATCGGGTCATCTACTAGGTTTCATAGTTTTGAAAATAGGGATCATGGTCAATCCTCTGAAGGTTGAGGTGATAGTCCATTTGCCTCCCCCATGCACAGTCCCTTAGCTTCAAATATTATAGGGTAAAGAAATTTTTGTTCATCGTTTTATCGCAAACTATGACGAGATAACTAAAGGGTTCATGCATTTACTGAAGAAGGGAGTCCCTTTTCACTAGGACGAAGCCACTCAACACTTTTTCGAAGTGTTGAAACACGCTCTCACATCTGCCCCTCTGCTCCGACCTCCCAATTATAATAAAGATTTCTTATTGTATTTGGTCGTTGTAGAGTCGACCATCAGTATTGTATTCATTCAAGAGGATGATTTGCTTGAAGACAATAACTCTCTTTATTTTCAATCAGATAATAGCAAGGTTTGGCATCCCGAAGGAGTTTGTCATTGACCATGGAAGTCACTTTTAGAACAAAATGATGTCTAATTTAACGTCAAATCTTGGTTTGAGGCAAGAGCATTCATTACCCTACTACCCACAAGTGAATGGTCAGGTGGAGGCCGTGAATAAGTCCCTCAAGAATATTCTGCAGTGAATGATCATTTCTTCCAAGTCAAATTAGAATTTGATGTTGTACTCAACATTGTGGGACTACCGAACGTCTGTAAAGACTGCCACCAGTTTCTCACCTTTTCAACTCGTTTACGGGATGGAAGCAGTATTGCCTATAGGGTGCCAGATCCCATCTCTAAAGTTGGCAGTATAGTTATTTCTAGACACTTCACTGCTCGAGGAACTCTTATTATATCTCGAGCAACGACGTGATGCAGCCTTGGCTAACGAGGCTCACAAGCAAAGAGTCAAGTGCTAGTGTGATTGGTCCATTCGTCCTCGGATTTTTTCCGAAGGTGACCTTGTCCTGGTCTTCAACCAAGATAAGTATCCCCTGGGGACAGGCAAGTTCAAACCCATGTGGTTCAGACCTTTCATTGTGAAGGAGGTACTAAAGAAGGGCGCTTATCGTCTGGTTGAATTTGATGGAAACACTTTAGCGGAGCCTAGAAACGGGCTCTACCTCAAGAAGTATTACTTGTAGGTGGGTCGCCTTGGGTGACTTCTTGTACATATGTATAGTTCTGATACAGTTAGTTTTTTGTCTTTTCTTGTTTTATGGACGTGTTGTTATTGATGTCATATTTTTCACTGTGGCAGATGTCAAGTGAATCAGAGGTGTTTGTTGGGTTTGCGGACAGCGCTAGCTGACACACTCGGAAGCTTGCTTCCGCATCTTGGGTGATCTTCACACCTCAGGACCAGTTGCTATCTATTGGAGGTATCTGTTTAGGTGACACCACAAAAAATGTCGTTGAGTACAATACAGTTATAGATTTCCTTCGTGATGCTTTGACGCATGGTATCTCTCACCTCCAGGTCTACGTAGATGCACAATGATTCGGATTTTATTAGCAGAACAAAATGAATATAGATTATTAATAGGTGCTTAACACAAAATAATAAAGATACAGTAAAACTGGTTTTCTATTCAATAACGAAATAAGATGAAACTGTAAAATGCAACGGAAACAAGCTTGCTGGAATGGTGGCGGCTTATCTCTGAGAAGAGATGTGACGGTAGCGCGCATTCACAAGAAGAAGGTTACAATGAGGCTCTGAAGGCATTTTTACAATAAGAAAGAAAGCCAAAAACCTTAGACATCCAAAAACCTAACCCTAGGAGATGAAGTGCCAAAAGTCATGTGGGCCCCGTTTGGGTAAGCTAGTACATCAACTTCCCGGGGTCGTAACTTTTGCATACGATCTTAGTTTTGGGCGTGTGATAGCCCGTTGGAAAGGTATCTTCGAGGAGATTCATTTTGGGGGCTCAATTATTCCTTTGGACATCATTTAGGATCTCTATACGTAAAAACCTTCATTTAGGCCCTCAAAATGGCCCCAGAAGTAAAAACTGCTAAAAATAGTAAATTGCCAAAAATGTCAGAAAACTGTTTTGAGACAGTTGGAAAAGGTGGGTGGCCACCGATATCCATATGGATCAATCCTACCTCCTTAGGAAGCAATTGTCTCCATTGCGTTGAGGTCCCCCATTAGATGAGGAAATTTCTGCTGAATTTGGCCCCGGGTGAGCCACTTGCCTTGGTGCAGGAGCTGCCCTGCTTTGACGACTCGATAAAGTTGGATCCTTTGTTGTCGAGTTCCCTTGATCTGTCTGTCCACAATCTGATCATTGGATTCCTACTGTATGTAGTCAGGGTTGAGCTCTGTTGGTGTCAGTTGTTCTGCTACTTCTGAGGTGTCCAATAATGGTGGGAAATATGGGCGAAGGAGATCCACGTTGAAAACTGGGTGTAGGCCAAGGAAAGGAGGAATGTTGAGCTCAAAATAATTATCCCCCACAGCCTTGGTGATAGTGTACGGTCCATAATGGAGTGGGCGAAGCTTCCGATGGGGTCTTGTAAGACATTATTTCTGCAAGTGCAACCAAACTTTTTCGCCCACCTGAAACTTATGCGACACCCGATGTTGATCATGGCGTTGTGTGTACTTGTCATTGGACTTCTGTAGGATATCCTAAACTTGTTGGTGGATGTGCTGGATCTTCTCAATGAACCGAGTGGCTTTGTCAGCTTCAGTTGGAGCAGGAGATGAGTCAGTCGAGGTGACCGCAAGGGGAAGTGCAACATATATGGGACCCAATGGTTGGAATCCCAACCCCACTTGAAAGGGGTTGTGGCCGGTTGAGCTATGCAAGGTTCGGTTGTAGCTATGATGGACATAGGGAAGGCTGTCATCCCATGTGTGAGGGTTCTTTGAATTATATATGCGAAGGATATGCACAATCATTCGATTTACAACCTCAGTTTGGCCATCTATTTTGGGGTGGAAGGCTGTGGATTTGGTGAGCTTGGTGTCCAACAGTGACCAGAGGCTCGACTAGAATGTGCTGAGAAATTGACTATCCCGATATGAGACAATGGTTTGTGGGATTCAAAAATGTACCCAGACTCGTTCAAAGAAGAACTTGGCAGTGGCCTCTATTGTGATGCTCTTATTGCAGGCAACCATAATCGCCATCTTAGAAAAGTGATCAACAACCACAAAAACATAGTCATTTCTCTGCTTGGTGGATGGGAGGCTTGACATGTAGTCTATTGAGATGGATTCCCATGGTCTGTCAGGAGTAGGAAGAGGGGTGTACATGCCCTGTTTCTTAGTGGTCGGTTTGGCAATAACGCAGGCAGTGCAGGACCTAATATACTTGCCGACCTCCTGTCAAATTTTCGGCCAGTAGAAATGTTTCTGTAGCATCACCACTGTCTTTTCAACATCGAAGTGTCCTGCCACCCGACTGTAGTGGGCTTCCCAAATCAGCTTCACTCGCTCACTTGATGGAACACAGATATGGCCCAGACGACACAACAACCCATCCTGAAGATGGAAATTATCGACAACTTCATTTGCACCCAACATTTGGTAGGTGGTGGTGAAGTCAGGGTCTGTCTCATAGAGTTGGGGCCATCCAGATGTCTCATGGCCACAAGAGTCTAGCACCGTGGTGAGTGCCGCGACTGGAGGTCTGCTGAGGCAATCAACGACGCGATTGGTGCTTCTTGTTTTATACTTGATGTTGAGGTGGAATTGCTGCAAGTATGTGGACCACTTTTGATGGCGGTCATTCTACAGTTTTCCCTATGTCTGCATGAACTGCAGTGGCTTATGATCAGTGTGGATGACTGTCTCCTTCCCAAGAATGTAATGTCTCCACTGGCAGCATGCTTGCACAATGGAGTACATTTCTTTGTCGTAAGTAGGGTACTTACGGATAGTATCTGACAGTGTCTCACTATGTTAGGCCACAGGGTGGCCGTGTTGAGTGAGAATGGTGCCCACAGCATAGTCTGAAGCATCTGTCTCGATATCAAAGGGATGCTGCAAGTCTGGTAGTGAAAGTACTGGGGCTGAGCACAAGGGATGCTTCAAATCATCGAACGCTTGTTGTTGGGACCAGCCCCATGCAAATTTTGCCTTACCACCACCCCTGTTTATTTGGTTGAGGGCCCATGCAATATGGGAGAAACCCAACACGAACCTGCGGTAGAAATTAGCAAGTCCCAAGAAGCTCCGAAGCTCAGTGAGTGTTGTTGGGGCTAGCCAGTCACGAATGACTTGGATCTTGGCTGGATCCACATGTACACCATGCTGATCAATGATGTAGCCCAGGTAATGGGCCCTGTCCATGCTGAAGGAGCATTTTTCCAGGTTGGCGTATAGCTTGTGCTGCCATAGGGTGTGCAGAACCTGCTAAATATGCTGCAAGTGTTCGACCCAAGTCTTGATATAAATTAGAATGTCATCCAGATACACCACTACAAAAGTATTGGTGAATGGTCACAGGATATCGTCCATCATCCTCATGAAAGTGGCTGGAGAATTTGTCAAACCAAAGGGCATGACCAACCATTCAAAAAGTCCTTCCTTTGACTTGAAGGCAGTCTTCCATACATTTGTCTATTCTATCGGGACCTGGTTCTAGCCAGACTTTAGATCAATCTTACTGAAGTATTTGGCCCCCGTGAGTTGATCAAGGAGGTCATCAATTCGGGGAATCGGGTACCGGTTTTTGACAGTGATTTTATTCAGAGCTCGGTAATCAATACAGAGTCGCCAGGTTCCATCTTTCTTTTGTACTAGCACGATTGGGATCCCGCAAGGTGATGAGCTGGGGCGGATGTGCCCCTTGTGGAGAAGTTCTTGGATATGTCGCTTGATCTCCTCATTCTCTAAAAAAGAGCGATGATAGACTGGCCCATTGGGCAGCGGTGTGTCGGGGGTCAGATCGATGGGGTGCTTGACCTGACAGTGCAGAGGTACCCCTATAGGTGAGGAGAAGATATCCGAGTATTCTTCCACGACCTTATATACTTGCTTCTGCTGTGTAGAGAGGTCGGCCACAGAGACCCTGGATGTGGCTGCGATCTCTCGCTTATTCTGAGAGCGAATCACGAAGAAGGCAAACTTCCCCGTCGGAGAGATGATCTTCCTACATTTCTTAGCAAAGATCAAGGAAATAGCACTAGGTGGGACTGCCTCGGGTATCCTGTACAATTTCCTGTTCAAAGTAATAATAACAGTACGAGGCCTAGACTCATATACAATATGATGTCTCCATAAAAAAGGTTGGCCCAAAAGAACATCACAAACTTCGAGAGGAGAAACATCACACAATACCTCGTCTTTGAAGGGCTTGATGTCATATGATAGTCAGCACTGTTGGCTGACACGAAGATCGCTTCCTTGGCGAAGCCATCCAATGGTGTAGGGTCATGGGTGCGGTGTTTTTGGCAGGGCTAGTCGCTTGATGAAATCTACTGAGATGAGGTTCTTCTGGCTACCGCTATCAACAATGAAGTGTAGCAGGGTACCTTTTACCCACATCTGTGAATGGAATAGGTTCTCTCCTTCTTCTGGCTTGTCTAGTTCACTAGGCTGGAGCTTGGTGGTAGCAACGGTGGCACTGGGTTCCATGTCAATGATCCGTCTTCCCCTTTCTAGTTCTATCTCGGAGTCAGAATCTGCATCTGATTCAGAGGCTTTCACTTTGGCCACCAACGACTGCTTTGAGCGGCAGTCAGCAGTGTTATGCCAAGGGCTCTTATGGAAGTCGCACCACTTCCCGATATCTTTCTTTGTCTTTCCGGTGTTCTTCTTTGCTTGCGGCTTGTACTAGTTGTCTTGATACTATCCATATTTTCTATGCCCTTTGTTCAATGGGTTGGGGCCACCCTTAGCTTATGCTCGATTTTGACGACATATCGGTAGGCCGTGCCCAAGGATGAGATGTCCAGAAATTCCATTTCGGTCTGGATGTATCTATGCAGAGCACCACGATACTTGAGCACTAGATGTCGCTCTGAATCTTTGATACCCAACTTGGTGCGCAAGGTATGGAAGATATTTGTGAAATCTGGCACTGCTTGGTCTCTTTCTTGCCGCAGTGTGGTCCATTTGGTATATAGGTCGTCATAACTTCCGACAGGGTAGTATTGTTCCTTAATAACATCCCTGAAGGATTCCCAAGTGGCCATGACTGAAAATAATGAGGTTTTCTCTGTTTCCTTTTGCTCACAGAAAGTTTCCCACCAATCTTTGACATGGGGAATGACTTTGAGGAGTGCAAAAGTAATCTTTTCTCTATTTGAAAATTTATGAACAGAAAAATACCCTTCTAGTAGATTCAACCACTTGTCTA